>RJWM01017642.1:6973-42858 GCA_004363535.1 Dasyprocta punctata | reverse complement strand
AATATTGCATGGACTGTGTGCCAGAAAAGGAGCATAGGCTGGTGCAATCACTGTGGGAATTCCTTAAAAAGTTAGGATTACATGGGTCAGGGATACAGTTCAGTGGCATAAGTACCTGCCTGGCAAGTGCAAGATCCTGAGTTCAATTCCTGGTACCAAATAAATAAATAAATAAATAGGATTACAGGTCCCATTCAGTTCAGTTATTTCCCTTCTGGATGTCTTCCCAGAAGAATTAAAAATATATCACAGCAATGTACACCCATGTTTATAAAAACACAATTTATAATACCTAACTCTTGGAAACAACCCAAATGCCCATCAACCAAGGAATGGATAAAAAAGATGTGATATTTTTGTACAATGGAGTACTACTCAGCAGTAAAGAAGGACAACCATGAGACTTTTATAGGTAAATGGTTGCAAATCGAGACCAAACTCATAAGCAAGAAAGCTCAGACCCTATGTGTAAAAATCATATTGTCCCACTAGTGTAAGAAACTGAACAAGTAAATGATACGGAAAATGTGCAGTAGACATTGTGAATTGGGAGGAAACTGTTCCAAAGAGAAGACAAGCTGCTAGGGGAAAGGGGAAAAGAAGAAAGGGAAAAACAACAACAAAAAATACATCCAGGTGCAAGATAGTTAAGACGGTTATACAGATAGTGTCCCTTGGTTCATTAAAAGGAAGTATTGTGCTAGTACTGACAAGATATCATTCCTGTATCTTGTACTCTGAATAACTACTATGAAGACCACAATGCACAATGTAGTAACTCTCCTACTAACCTATTTTGAAACTCTGTTTTATCATTGCTATTGTTTTTTCTCTTTGAAATAAACAACAACAAAAAAAGAAATTGTTATTCAGAGAAATATTTGTAATAGCCATGGTGATCACTGAAATTACAATGAACACACGCATAAACAGAAAGCTAATGAACATATAAAAACAGAAACAGAATAGAAACAGAAAAACACTGGTAGAAATCAACTAATTTTATTATTTTTTAATTTTTTTATTTTAAAGAGAATAAAATAAAACAACAGAACAAAGCAGATCAGAATAAAACAATGCAAACAACACAGAATTGCAAAACAAGACAACAAGAAATCAATAGTGGCTACCATAACGTCTCTTGTTTTCTTTGAAATAGTTGTCCATATCTTCATACACAATGAATTCAAACAAAACAAAATAGTATAAAACTGATAGAAACAAAAGAATGAAAGCATGCAGGCCTTCAAAACCAAACAACAGGAAAATCAACAATGGCTACTGAAGTGTCTCTTGTTCTCTTCAAAATAGCTGTCCACACTTTCACACATATTGAAACCAAATAATACAAAACAGACTAAAACCAATCAAAACAAAGAATAAAAGGATTATTGGATTTCACAACAAGATGATAAGAGATCAGAAATGGCTACCATAATGTCTTGTTTTCTTCATAATAGCTGTTCATGTCATCACATGTTAAAAAATCAATTCTTGTAAACCCTTTAGGAGAAGTTCTAGGCATGTATAACCATATATGTGTATATCTATCCTTTCCGTATTAAAGGAAAAAGCAAAACAAAACAACAAATTACAAGAAAAACAAGAAACAAAAGAGACTAACAGAAAACAATAACAAAGAGCATGGTACAATAACAATACAGGCTTGCAAAACAAGGTGGTAGGAACATAACTAAGGTTTTTATTTTGTATCGTTATCTTCAAAAGAGTTACTCAGATTACCAGATACAGACTTTCCAAATTGATCTAATCCTATGAATGTTAACTGTTTTGTTCCAAGAACTAATAAAATTAGCAATACAAACACCTTAGCTATTTTAAGTGTATATGTACAAATTTATATCCTATTTCTTTTCTCTTCCTTCTTTTCTCCTTTTCCTCATCTCAGTTATTTTTTCCCTTTTGGACAGTTTGTTACCCTTTAACAATATTTACTGAAGATTTTGTATTTTATTTACTCTTTCAATTTCTTATACTAGGGAGACAATACAGTATTTGCATATATGAGTTTGATGTGTTTCACTTATGAGTATGGTATCAAGTCACATCCATTTACCTATAAAAGCCTCAATGTGAACTTTCTTTATAGCTGAGTAGTACTCCATTATATAAAAGTACCTCATCTTTTTTATCCATCCTCAGTTGATGGGCATTTAGGTTTTTTCCAATATTTGGTTATTACAAATTGTTCTGCTATAGACATGGGTGCAAATATATCACTGTGGTATGATATTTTCAGTTCTTCTGGGAATAGGCCCAGAAGTGGAATAACTGGATCAAATGGGCTCCCAATCCCACCTATTTGAGGAACCTCAAGACTGATTTCCACAGTGGTTGCATCAGTCTATACTCCCACAAACAGTGCAGGAGAGTTCCATTTTTGCCACAGCCTCCCCAGCGTTTGTTATTGATTTTCTTGATCCTGGCCATTTTTCCTGGAGTGAGATGGAATCTCAGTGTTGTTTTAACTTGCATTTTTCAAATGACCAATGATGCTGAACATTTTTTCATGTATTTATTTATCATTTGTATTTCTTCATCTGAGAAGTGTGTATTTATCTCAGATGCCCATTTTTGGATTGGGTCTTTGAATTTCGGGGGTCTCATTTTTTTAATTCTTTATATATTCTAGATGGAAGTCCTTTGTCTGAGGGACAGTTGGCTAAGAATTTTTCCCAATTTGTGGGTTTTCTTTTCACTCTTTTAGAGATTTTCTTTGACATGCAAAAAATTTTCATAAGACAAGATCCCAGTTATTGATTCTGGGAAGTATTTCCTGTGCAGTTTGATTTTTGTTCATGAATTTTCTGCCTACGCCTCTGCCTTCAGGATTTCTACTTACTTTGTCTTCCAGCAGATTTAGTGCTTCTGTTTTAATATTTAGATCTTTGATCCATTCTGACTTTAGTTTAGTGCATGGTGATATTTATGGGTCTAGTTCTAGTTTTTGGCATATGGAAAGTCAGTTTTTCCAGCACCACTTATTTAAGTGGCTATCTTTCTTCCAGTGAACATGCTTGGCCCCTTTGTCAAAGATAAGGTGGCTAAGTGTGTTTGTAATTGTGGTTGTATCTTCCAATCTATTCCATTGATTTTCAGGTCTGTTTTGATTCCAGTACCATGCTGATTTTATCACTGTAGTTTTATAGTATAACTTTAAGTCAAGGATTGTGATGCCTCCTGCCTTGTCTTTGTTGCCCAGAATTGCCTTTGCTATTCTAGGTCTCTTCTGGTTCCGGTTGAGTTTTAGGAATGATTTCTCTAGATCTGTGAGGTATGCCAATGGTATTTTGACTGGAATTGCATTAAATCTGTATAACAATTTTGGGAGAATGGTCATTTTCACAATGCTTATTCTTCCTATTCATAAACAACGAATGTCTTCCCATTTTCTGAGATCCTCTTCAATTTCTTTTCTCAGAGTATTGAAATTTTCACTGAATAGATCTTTTACTTCCCTTGTTAGATTGATTCCTAAGTAGTTCATTTTTTTGGATGCTATTATGAAGGATGTGGCATCTCTTATTTCTCTCTCAGTGAGTTTGTTGTTTGTGTACAGGAATACTATTGATTTTTGAGTGTTTACTTTGTATCCAGCTACATTACTGAATTTGGTTATTACACCTAGAAGTCTTTCAATGGAGTTTTTGAGGTCTTCTATGTAGAGTATCATGTCATCTGCAAATGATGATAAGTTAACCTCTTCTTTTCCTATCCTTATTCCTTTTGTTTCTCTCTTGTCTAATTGCTCTGGCTAATATTTCCAGCACTATATTGAATAGGAGTGGTGATAATGAATATCCTTGTCTTGTTCCTGATTCTAAAGTAAATGCTTCCCGTTTTTGACCATTTAATATGATGCTGGCTGTTGGTTTGTCATTGATGGCCTTTTTTGGTTTGAGGTAAAGACTTTCTATTCTGATTTTCCATAGGGTTTTTATCATGAATGAGTGTTAGACTTTATTGAACGCTTTTTCTGCATCTATTGAAATGATCATGTGATTCTTATTTCCGGCTCTATTGACATGGTGTATTAGGTTTACTGATTTGCATATGTTGAATCATCCCTGCATTCCTGGGATGAATCCCACTTGGTCGTGGTGTATAATCTCTTTGATGACTTGCTGCATTCTGTTTCCCAGTATTTTATTGAGGATTTTTGCATCTATGTTCAATAGGGAGATTGGCCTGTAGTTTTCTTTTTTGGTTGGGTCTTTCTCTGGTTTTGGTATGAGGGTAATACTTGCTTCCAGGAATGAGTTTGGGAGACTTGCTTCTCTTCAATTTCATTGAAGAGTTTGAGGAGTGCTGGCATTAAGTCTTCTTTGAATTTCTTGTAGAATTCAGCAGTGAATCCATCAGGACCTGGGCTTGTCTTTGTTGGTAAGGTTCTAATTACATTTTCAATTTCATTAACTGAAATTGGGTTATTCAACAGTTTTACATCTTCTTGATCAGGCTTTGGTAATTCATATGTTTCGGGGAAACTGTCCATTTCTTCTGTGTTATAAAATCTATGAGAGTAAAGGTTTTTGAAGTAGGTATTGCTGATCTTCTGTATTTCCTTAGGGTCTGTAGTGATTTCACCCTTTTTATTCCTTATTGTGTGTATTTGAGTTTTTTCTTTCCTTTTTTAAATAAGGTTGCTTAGGGGCTTATCAATTTTATTTATTCTTTCAAAGAACCAACTCTTTGATTCATTAATTCTTTGCATTGTTTTCTTAGTATCTGTTGCTTTAATTTCTCCTCTGATCTTTATAATTTCCTCCCTTCTTTTGGCTTAGTGCTTGACTTGCTCTTCTTTCCCTAGATGTTTGAGGTGTAGCATTAGGTTGTTTATTTGTGTTTTTTCAGTTCTCCTGATGTGGAAATTCACCACAATAAATTTTCCTTTGAGGACTGCTTTCATTGCATCCCACAGGTTCTGGTAAGTTGTATTTGTATTTTCATTTGCTTGTAGATACTGTTTAATTTCTTCTTTAATTTCTCCTCTGATCCATTGATTGTTCAGGAGTATATTATTTAGTTCCCATGTGTTTATGGAGTTTTTGAAGTTTCTTTTGTCATTAATTTCTAGTTTCATGGCACTATGATCAGATAATATACATGGAATAATTTCAATTCTTTTGCATGTATTTAAGCGTGTTCTATGGGCTAGTGTATGATCTATTTTGGAGGACGTACCATGTGCAGCTGAGAAGAATATATTCTGATGTCGTTGTGTGAAATACTCTGTGCATGTCTACTAAGTCCATTTGTTCACAAGTCTGACTAAGTTCTGCTATTTCTTTGCTGATTTTTTGTCTAGTTTATCTATCTCTTTGTGTTAATGAGGTGGTAAGGTTTCCCATTATAAGTGTGTTATTGCTTATTTGATTTTTCATTTCTATTAATATTTGTTTCATATAGCTGGTTACTTCCATATTTGGTGCATAGATATTTAAGATCGTTATCTCTTCCTCATGAAGTTTTCCCCTAACTAGTCTTTAGTGACCTTCTTTATTTCTTTTGATCGTTCTTGGTTTGAAGTTGACATTGTCTGCAAATAGAATAGCTACTCTTGCTTTTTCTTTAGGGGGCTTCATGTTGCATGAAGTATTGTTTTCCATCCTTTGACTTTCGGTCTATGAATTTCCTTTTGGGTTAGATGGGTTTCTTGTATACAGCTTATGGTTGGGTGCTGTTTCTTGATTCATTCTGCCTGTCTGTTTCCTTTAATTGGTTAATTGAAGCCATTTACATTAATGATTTTAACTGATATATATTTGCTTATTTTTGTCATGTTATCTTTCTGCTATTGTTTCTTTACTTTTCCTCTCTATTTAATTGTTTGGTTTGCCTAGTGGTTTTTTTCTGTTGGTGATCTTGAAGTCATAGTTATTTTTATGTCTATGTACCTCAGCTGCTATCATTTCAGAAGTGTCAGGTGTATGGTTTACATTTCCTTCTATGTCCATGTCTCCTAGGCTTGTTTAGAATGGGCTGGTGGTTTGAGATTGCATTTTGCTCTTACGTTTGTTATTTTCCTCTATTCCCCTGGAGAAGCTGAATACAAGGTTTTAGTTGCTTCCTGGGTTGAGGATATCTGTCTGTACTGCAGGGAGTTTCTCCAGTTGAGTTGGGGTAGTTAGTCAAACCTTACCAGGTCCCTAGTGGCACTTGAAGGTTCCTCAAATGTATTATGCTGGGCAGTCCTTCAGCACACCCCACATGGCCCTCCAAAGCTCCCCAGCTATTTGAGGTTGCTAGGCAGGACTCTACCAGGTTCTGAGTGGCATACCAAGGCTGAAGAGCTAGATGGAGTATGCTATGCAGGCCTTCAGCTCATGACATGTGGTGCACCAAAGCTCCCCAGCTGCTTGGGGTGACGGGGAGTGGCCCTACCAGGTTCCAAGTGAAGTGCTGAACTTGCACAGCTGGATGGGGTTCACTGTGCAGGTCTTCAGCTTGTGCCACTGGGCACAGGCAGTTTCCCTGCCTCTTGGGATCACTGGGCAGGCCCCAACCAGTCCTCTAGGGACCTACCCGAAGATTTCCGGCTGATTGGGCATGTTCAGTGGGATTAAATTTTCAGTCAACTGGACCAATAACTAATCTCTAAAAGTGAACTGAATAATTCCAGTAAAAAAGCAAAAATTGTCATACTATACACTCATACACATAAAATTCAAATACATTCTCCTTGCAATAGACACTTTTTAACATAAGGAAGTAGAAAATTAAAACACTATGTAAAAGTATATGAAATACAAAGGGCAAAGAAAAAAGCACCAGTGTGTTTATATTTATGCCAGAAAACTAGAATTGTAGGCAAAATATCTGACTTTAGTCTAGAAGTCTGTTTCTTAATTACATGAAGATTCATTAATCATAAATTATATGTGTATCTAAATTTGTATACACATAAAGTATGATTTCAAAGTAAGTAGGGATTGTTATATCCTAAAAAATAAATAGAAAAAACTATACTCAAATAAAATTGGAGCAAAATTTTCTCAGTAAAATATGCAGCAACAAGGGAAAAACATCAGAGAAATATTAGAAACTAATAGCCAGTTCTAGGGGCATAAACCCTGTAATCTCAGCACTCTGGGGGGGGGCTGAAGCAAACTGATTGCAAATTTAAGTCCTGCCCGGACAACTTAGAGACTTAGTGAGACCTGTATCAAAATAGCAATTGGAAAAAAAAAAAAAAAAAAAAAGACTGAGCAAGTAGCTCAGAGCAAAGGTCCTGACTTTAATCTCCAGTATGACAACACACACACAAAAAAAAAAGGACGTAGAAAACAACAATATGATTCCCAAATTTGGCTAAATTAAGCTTCATGTAATAAATATTATACTGCCACCCATTATAAGTATACATGAATCATTTTGCTTCTTGAATATTTTTTGAGTCATAGAATATTTTAAATGAAGGGAAACAAGGTTTTCTGCCATCAAAAGACTTAAGCTAGAAACCTGTAATCAAACAGAAAAAAAATCTGAAAATGCTTGAAAATAAAGTAATACTCTTGTAAATAGATTGTAAGTCAAAGGCAAATTATAAAGTGTAAACTTTCTGCAGTAAGTGATAATGAAAATACATTAGAATAAAGTATGTATTATGAAGTGTTTTCAAGGAAATTTAGCTGTATATATGCATCTTAGAAGACTAGAAAATCAGATATCTAAGTACCTTAGCAAACCAAAAACAGAAACAACTAATAAAAAGAAACAAACAAGAAAAAAGCACATGGAAAAAAATAGAAAAATAAAGTTTGAAAGCTAGTTTTTGGAAAGACAAACTAAAAAAAAATATTAGCAAGACTGGTTAAGAAGCACAATTACATAGAAATGAAAAACATCATTTGATATCATATATGTAGTATAAAAATTTTAAAGAATTATCAATAACTTTAAAATTAATTTGAATTTAGGGTATAATGAACAAATATTTTGAAATGCACAGCATAAAACTGATATAATAATAAACTGAAAAGTTAAATTATCTTATATTGTTATGGTTTATACATTGTGTCAATGAAGAAGTCTAGATGCTAAACTAAGTGATTCAGCACCTCTGCATCCTGGGGTATAGAGGATAAGCAGTTACCATTCTAGAATATTTTTCATTGTGCCAGTTTGAGAAGGTCAGAAGTTTAGCTAAGTGATTCAGCACGGGGCCAGGGTCTTAGTTTGTAACATCCTCAGCCTGTGCAAGAGGAGGGCATGCAGATGGTGTGAGTGCTACATCCCAGGGGAGCAGCCCGCATACAATAAAAGGGAAATGAGTAAGGACGGATTGCTGGTCCTTCCTAGGAGCTCATGTCTTTGCCTTCAACTTGGACATCATCTCCTGGCTTCTGGCACAGACGGTTCAGTTTCTGCCTAGGACTCTTCAGCCTTTGCTGTAGACACTTCAGACTTCCATCACAGATTCTTCAGTGTCCTGTTGCAGATCCATAAGCCTCCTGAAACGAACCTGCACGGGACACTACAGTAAGCTCCAGCCCTTGGGCTGGACCCTTCAACCTCCAGCATGAAAACACCCTCTGCATGCTTCCTCATCCAACTTTGTGGCTAACCACTGTAGGCCAATCTTATAATTTCTTATACATTTGTGTATCTTGTGCTATATCTGTTTCTTGAGTAAACCTTGACTGATACATATATCAATTAAAGAAGTTAAATCTATGTCAAATCCCAAAAAGAAGAAAGTTCCTGGTTTATTTTTATTTTTATGTTTTTTAATTTTATTTTAAAGATAGTAAAATATAACAGAATGTAACAAATAAAGTCAATCAAAACAAAGCAGTAGGAGTGGTACAGAACTTCGAAGAACAATAATATGAGTACAATAGCTACTATAACATACCTTGCTATCTTCAAATTAGCTGACCATTCCAACAGGTGTAGTAGGATTGAACCAAAAACAAAATGATACAAAATCAATAAAAACAGAATATAAAATAAAGGAAAAAAAAGAGAAAAATAATAACGTTCAGAGTAAAACAAAGTGGTGAGAACCACATTGGGCCTCGAAGAACAGACAGAAGAGAATCCCCCGTGTCTGCAATATTGCCTACTGTTATCATACAAAGAGAAAGTTCCTGGTTTAATAAATTCTCCAGTAAATTTTTTAAACATTGCAGAAAAATATTCAGCCATCTTAAATGTTTCCAAATTGTATAAAAGGTAGCAAAAAATCCACATTCACATCCTATTTTATAAGATCATTAGAACTGTAATTTTAATAACAATGTCTGTCAAAAATACTAAGAGGAAAACACAGGGATATCCATATAGAAAAAAGAAAATACCTGAGCTGTCTACATGACATACATAAAAACACTATTCTATATTGATTTGAAATGGAAATATAAAAGCTAAAACAATGAAATTGGGATATATCCTGGAATAATTAGATTTGTTTAACTAAGACTTCTATGCAATAAATATTTCTGTATGTAAAGATGTCATTAAGAAAAATGAAAAGCCTAAAACTTGGTGGAAGACATTTATAATAGCAATTATCAATGAAAAACTCAAAGCCAGGATATAAAAAGAATTTCACATATCTATGGAACAATATAAGATAATTCAGTAGAATAGTGGAGACAAGGTTAAAAACAAAAGATCGTTCAGTTTGTCAACCTGTATGTGAAATGATGTGCAAACCTACTAGTCAGAAGGGCAATGTGAATTAAGTCCAACGTACTACAAGCACACATTCACCAAAACAAGTAAAGTAAAATTTTATCACCTAGAAATGGTGAGGGTGTAGACAATTAGCATTTCAATGCCCTCTGAAGGGCTATCAATTGGTTTACTCCTTTTCAAAACATGTCAAGTAGCATCTGCTAAAATGGAATTTATTACATATAAACATTCCCCATGATAGTGAAATTCTGATATTTACATAAAGGGCCACATACAATCATGTTCAGGAGGTATCCTTATTACCTAATAAAGAATTTATAGATAAATTATTGAGAGGAAAAACAGATACAAACATAAGTACAAACAATGCCATTCCTATGTTTCATTTGCTTATTTGTATTGAATTGTAAAGCAGGGATAACACCTGAAAAGGATTCCTGGTCATAGTTACTTTTAAGAAAGACTATCATAGGATATTATGGATGCTAGCTCTGTTCAAATTTTGAAAAAAACTTTTGTTCTCACAGTTGTGTTCACATTTGATGATTTACAGACCACCATACTTTGTAATAGATTTATTTTGTTTTATGTGGGTTGTATTTTAACAGAAAGTGCAAAATATGTAAATGCAATTATAGTGTGTTATTGTCCTGAATGTGCTCTGGCCCATGGCTTTTAAAAAGTTTGTCATTGTGGAGTTCTTTTTTGTCTTTGATATCCCTCTTATTGGTTAGTTTGTACTTTAGAGTCAATGTCTGCCCACTTTTTAGCAAGCACTTAAAATACTTGCTCAAATGCTAACACCAAAGAATATTGCCATGGTATTCTCCTGAAAATACAACTTTTTTTATTCTTTTGTTCTGAGGAACATATCTCCCAATACATCTGCCTTTTAAAAATGCTTTGCCAAGAAACTGATGACTAACATCATTATTTTGATGTGAAAACAACTAACATCTGTGACTTACAAAAAATATAATAAAATATGCTGTTGAAAGAACTTGTTCCATTTCTTACAGAAGTTCTAGTATCTCAGTGTTAGTACTTAAAAATAATCTGTTTTAATTATTCTTCCTGCTTATGGCAAACAGATAGAAAAAGAAAAAATCCTTCTTTTTTACAGTTCACTTTTGCTTATAATGATAAGCAGACTTCAAGATTTAGATAGTGTTTATTTGGAAATGTCTATCACACTATGAAATTTTTTTAGGACTCAGCATACTGAGCATTTTTTTTCAAATAAAATGTTGTACCCTTGAATCTTCTTGGAATGTACAAATGAATGAGTAAAGCTATTTCTCTATACACCTTTTAAAGAAATCTGCAGGAAAGAAAAATACTTAATAATTTTGAACAGAAAGTAGAAACTAAAAGGATCATTTAGCCTATTTTGTTGCAAAATCTACACATCAATTCACAACAATTTTAATAATTCCTATCAAAAAGTATTTTCTCTTTTTTCAAATGCTCTTAATCCTTCAGAAAAATTATTTATTGGAAATTTCTTTCTTGTATTGAACCCTAATTTTTTGTCTTTTCAGTGCTAGAGGTTCAAAATGACATGTTATCTCTCTTCATCCTTCACCTTCCCCCTTTTTTTTTCCTTTTTTCTTCTCCTCCTTTTCCTTTTTCTTTTTTTTCCCCTCCTCTTCCCAATATACCAGAAATATTTTGAATATTCTTTGGCCAATAGGTGGGGAAAATAAATATTTGTGAATGAATAAAGCTATCTTCCATATAATAAATCTTGAAGTATTTAAAATCAACATTTACATGCCTCTTTTTGTTGTGCATATTTAATTTGAAATCTTAGAATTTTCATCCTTATCTCATTCACAATCAAATCACTGTAAACATTAATTTTATGTGTCAATCACTGGTGATTTTAGGAAAGATTGATGTCAAAGTGAAACTTGAGTAAGTACAGTAGGATAGCTCTCGCCCAATCGATGGAAGACCAGAATCAAACAAAAAGCCTGGTCTCCCAGAACAAGTCTAAACTGCTTCAGACCTCTGTACAATCTGCATTCCTGTCTCCATCCTATTAGTACATACTACAGAATTAGAATTACTAGCCTGCATAATTTACACATACACACAAGCAACACATGCATGCATATACACTCACATATGCCTTTATTAGTTATTTCTCTTTTCTTGAAAGCCCTGCTAAATACTGTCACTTTTTATAGAAAAAAAAATCTCCAGGTTATCCAAGTATATTTCTAACATGATGCCATTCTTAAAGGTCAATAAAATAATCCTTATTTTCTCAATTCAATCAAGACTTCCTTATATTGCCTCGTCATAGTTTAATCTCCAGTTAAAAATTACTTTCTCATTATAGGCAATAAAAAATGCAGTATGATTAAGATACCTTTTTTACTCCCATTGAACTTTGAAATACCTGAAAGACTACAATCACCAGGAATTTCCTTCAAGTCTTGCCCAATTCCACCACTTTTTACCACAATCAATTACTAATACAAAATCTTCATTTAAAAATTTTAGCTTATATTTTCAAATTTATGACAATTTATTGTTTTTTTAAGCAATATGTGTTTGTTTACTCTTTCAACAAATTATCTTCTGTAGTATACTTGAACATAGTCATAATGATATCTTAGGAGAGTTGTATTTATAACTACAGATGATTTATATTAGAGAAACTCATGAATTAATTACTTCTAATTCATTGTATTATATAGGCAAGAACTGTATTTTAGTTTGATTAAAAATCCATCACGGTGTCAATTCTATATGTATTTTGTATGAGCGATTAGTTCACTAAATACATTTGAAATTTGAGTGAATTTCTTGCCAAGAATTATACTTAAGGGTTAAAAGATAACTGCTTAAATTTCACCCAAATTGTTGATAGCTAGTGATAATACACCTATCAAATATACTGGGAGAACTTTACTCATGTTCTTAAATGTTAACAGATAAGCCACAAGTTTGCTTTCTGGGAGGTAGGAAAGAAGGAAAGCTAGATTAACTGAGATCAACATCATTCTTCCTGAATAAGCTCCTCAAATGTGTAAAACGAAAATTACTGAGAAGCTTTCCCTGGCCTATTAAATAGAGATGCTTCATCAAATTTATGGGCCTACAATGTCATGTCTTTTGGCTGAGCAGAGATAATTCTAATAAGATAGATTAGGATTGCAGAGAATAATGAGAAACCTCTCATTTGGGATCTTGCAGAGAAAGCTGAGAAGAAACGACATGTCAGATAATACGGACATGAAGCTAATTTATGTGAAATATCTTTAAGGGAATAAAACCCGGAGGAACTAATCCTCACAGGAGTGCTTTAATGTTTTAACAGACTCCTAACATTTAGTTTATTTCAAAACTGAAATTTCAGATCTTTCTTATCAAAAAAAATGACAAATACATGAATAACTACGTTTTGGTTAGCCAGTTCAAAGAGCATGTAATTTTAGTCTTAGTAAGTTTGTACATGGTGAATGTTTCCTCATAAAAGAATACTAATCCATTTTATTAACAAATAAATGTTGGATTCTTTATTGGTATCTCTTAGCTACCAAGAACACAAAACATATAAACAATAAGCTGTGCAGAGTTCTGAGATGAGATGGGAAGAAATACTAAAAAGGAAAAAGTTACTTATGACAGTACTATAGGGCAGGAAAGATAAGATTGCAGTAAGTACAATGGAATGTAAGAGCAGGGAAAACTAGTCGTTCATTGAATAACAATTTTTTTTCAGGTGAAGAAAAATTAACTCCAGTAGAGCAAAAGTTGCAAGTGAGAATGCGAATACGAAAATGTATGGTCGTAGGGAATTAAAAACACTTCGGTACAGGGTGTACATGTTTTTACACAGGGAAAATGTGATGAGAATTTTGAAACAGGGTTTGGAAATGTCATAAAAGATCTTTGTAAGTACAATACAGCACAAATTTAATCCTGTTTGTGAAAAGAGGAGCCTTTGAAGAAATTCAAGAAGAGTAAACTGTGCCAACTTTTACATTACTATGATTACGCGGGCTACAATGCAGAACATAATCTGGATGACAATAGAAACAAAGTGGTAAAGAGCTGTTCAGAAAGCCAAACAAGAAATAACAAAGGCTTAGAATGAAAAAGTTGGCAAGGGGAATGGAGAGAAATATGATGAGTGTTCATGTTAAAGAGTTAGAACAAACAGATTTTGTGCTCATTTAGATGTTTGCTGGGAGAGAGAGGCAAACAGAAATCCAAGAATACACCAGAGTTGACAGGGTTAGCCACCAGGTGGAGGTATAATTGTAGTGTTGACCAAGAAGGAGAAACTACAAAGAGAAACACATTGGAAGGGAAATAGAAGTTTACATTAGAGATATCATTTGTGATATACAAGTGGTGATGTTCAAAAGAGTGTGACTGTAATTTCTGGAATTTAAGAAAATGGTCTACATTGGAGCTCATGAATACAAATCCTCCATGCACTGCTAAATATTAATATTTTTAAAATTAAATGTTTCCCAGAGGAAATGAGTCAAAATAAAAGAGCTTTGCAGCAGATCAGAACACTACAATTTAAGGGATATGAAGTAGAAGAGAAAATTTAGAAAGGATTCAAGAGAAAGTATAAGATGCAAACACAGTAGTGTTATGGAATCCAGGTAAAGAGGAGGTATTGATAAAATAAATAAATAAAATCATATAACATATCTGTCAATAAGGTGTGTACTAAAGTACCACCACTAAGTTTATCTTGTGATTGATGCAAACAGTGGGGCAGTTTTACTACAGTGAGGGAGCAACTAATGAAAATTTGGAAACTACAGAGATTAAACTATACTTTTCAAAACTATGCCAAGAAAAGAAAGACACAAATAGGGAATGTAAGAGTAAGAATGTGCTGAGTCATGCTGCAATGACAACCAATCACAGTGTCACACTGCTTAAATTATCTTTGTTGCTATACTTAGGCTGAATTTCCATTTCCATTAAAGGGTTCTGGCCCACATGTTCCTCATTTATCATCCAAATTGATGAACTCTTTCAACCTTGAAATTATTAGGGCAAGAGAGGAAAAGATACAAAAGGTAACAAATATTAAACACATCCACTTAATTTGACACACACTGGTTCTGCTGATATTTCACGACAAAAGCAAGTCAAATATTTATCCGTCTGTTCAAGGGAGAAAGAAGTTGAATCTATATTCTTCCAAAAATGAAACATTTAACAAAATAATGAAAACTACTGTGGCCTAGTATGGCCCCCAAATATCTTATTCTCTCTCCCTTCTTACCATAGTGTTTAGTGATTTCAGTCATACCTGTGTTCCATTCAGCAATGATATCAAACCAAAACTGCCATTTCTCTAGGTGAAAAATGTCCTTAAACTAATACATGATAGTGTTTAAATCAAATATATCTGTCAATCTCTTGAAGATCTATTAATTTATAAATCATGCTATGTGACCCACAAAACATATCCCTATAAACAGTGGGAGAACCGGACATGTAAAACTACAGAGAGAAACAATAAGCAAAAGCATCATTTGGAAAGTGGAGGAATTTTACATACTTGAACCATTTTTCTTTTTTTTTTTTTTTTCTTTTTGCAGCACCAGGGATTGAACTCACAACCTCGCGCCTGCCAGGGCAGGCGCTTAAGGCACTGAGCCAAACTCCCGGCAGGGTCGCACTATGTAGCTCAGGCCGGCCTTGCACTCGCGTTGTAGCCCAAGCCAGCCTCGAACTCACAACGCTCCGCCTACCTCAGCCTCCCGAGTGCTGGGATTAAAGGCGTGCGCCACCACGCCCGGCTACTTGAACCATTTTTCCCTTTGCCATTCTCTTCTGTGGGCACAACTGAATTGGACATCAGAGAATATGCTGTTCTTGGATGATTGAAATTGTTATTAGATTATTTTCCATTCACACATAGTGGGGGCCAAGAGCCATTGTAAATGTCAATGGTGGCCAGGCGTGGTGGTGCACAGCTGTAAGCCCAGCACTGGGGATGCTGAGGCAGGAGGATCATTGTGAGTTCGAGTTTAGCCTGAGCTATACAGTGAGTTCAAGGTCACTCTGAACTGTACAGCAAGACCCTGTCTTGGAAAGAGAGAGAGAGAGAGAAGAAAAGAAAATGTCAATGGTAGGTCTCTTGTGGACTACACTGATTGTTCTTTAAACAATAGATTTTTCTTAGATTCCTATCAATTTGCTTCTAGGTAGTTTCATTTTCTTTTGTCAATTGTCACACATACATTTCCTTTCAAAGTATATGACAAATATATGCTCAATTTCCTTGTTCTTCTTTTTGTATCTTTAATGAACTTCAGATACCTTGAGTTTATCAGGATTGCCAGGCACACAGACTTAGTCTCTGTTTCATGAGACATTTTTCTCATTTGAAAACATTTACTGAATGGTTTCACCCTAATTAAGCTGTCTTTTTTTAAAACTAATGCATATTGTTCAGTTAATGGTTTAAAATATGACTTCTATGGTCATTTTCTTAATTTGATTTTTTAAAGCAATTTCAATGGTACCAAATGGGTCTTTTTTTAAAACACGAAGGCTTAGTTGTAATTTACATTTTATTTTTTCTTCTAAGGTTTCCTCAAAATTTTCTTCTTTTGTGTAAAATACAAAAATGTATTTTTAATATTACATAGCACTAGTTTTTGGAAATGGTTTATTGCCTTTTATTTGTTCTTGGAAAGTAGGCAATTTATTTTAAGATCCTTCTTTTCTTGTAATATCAGGTTAAATGCAGTGAAGAATTACAATACAATTTATTTTCTTCTTTTTAGTTTTTCCTTTGACTCTAACATCTGTTAGATACTTGATCTGTCTTCCAAATTATAACCAACAATATTTTACAAAACATTTAGCCACTATATAATGTAAATTATTATCATTTTGTGATTAAGTAGCAACTTCTACTTTGCTGACAATATGAAGAATGAGACAGTATATTGCACATTAAAACTTTATTATCCTAGTGTCCAAATTCTAGAAATTCATTTTTTTTACATTAAGTAGGATCAAAAGGTTGTACTTTGGGCAAAAAGGAACCCCAAAATTTTGGAAATTAAAAATAAAGATTTCCAACTCACATATTAATTTTACTTCAAATCAATAAGAAAATTTATTATACATTATTATAATTAAGGAAAATAAACTATCAAGTTATGTTTCTGGACTACCATTGCATGGTAGAAGTATAAAAACTGGAGAATTTTCCACAGGTCAAATGAAGTTTTTTGTTCAAAAGTCAGATATGTCATATTTTATTGTTAATCTTAGTACAAATCTTGAAAAGAAAGAATCTTAATATTAGTGAAATTGCCCTACTGGCTAAAAAAGGCAAGATCTGAAGAGGTTAAGGGAACTAAACATAACTTTTATTTTTAAAGCGTAAGTGTTTACATACTTTTATCTGCTAAGAAAAGCTATCCAAAAGAGCAAAGAAGCATAAACAGGTATGAACAGTAATAATCTGTTGAATCATTGTGGCTCAGGAATGTAAAGATAGGTCCTATGAACAGGTGAAATCATAGTTCTCGAACTAGAAGTGGATTTTTCTCTCTCCTTTGACAATTAAAGAAAGTTTTATTGGTATGTATTAGGATAAATTGGAATGTGAATAAAATCATACAGGAGAACCAGGACTTTGTCATGTAACTGAAAATAAATTCATAAACAATATATTCAAAGTGTCTTCTACAATCTAGATTAGTCAAAAATAGGCTATCCAAGAAAATTTTGCTCAAAATAATTTATATTTTTAATACCTGTAAACGATTCATAGCATAGCTATAAATGAAAACATAAAAGTACATATAATACAAAACTTAGGCCAAATAGGCTTCAGTTCAGCAGATATATTTTATATAAAACATATCTAAATTCTTCATCCATAAAACAGATAAAGCTGCAGTAATTCTTGTTGTTACAGTTAACAATGAAGGAAAGAAAATTAGATGGCAAACCAAAGAGATAACAAAGTTACATGTGAGAAAAAGAATTAAGTGATTGTTTTCCACTATCATGAGGCCAATTCTTGTGAAAAAGTGTGTAAATCCATATAGAGAGCAACAAAGAGTAGCATCGTGTTTTTATTATTTCTGATAGATGCCAAATATATTTTAGTTTTTATTTTAATAAAGAGATCATCTATAATCACTTTAAACTATAATGTCAGATAAATTTTATAAGATTTAAAAAATTAAAGTGATAATAATTAAAAACAAACTTAGAACTCAATTCCTACACTGTTTTTATTCAACATTTACAATGTCACTTTTTGACAAGTCTTTTTAATTGCCAAATACAAGAGTTTGGTTAGATCCTGGCATTTCAGGAACGTTTCCACTCAAGAAGGGAGGATAATACATACACAAGCACTTTATCACCTGCATCTGGATTTTGGAATATAGACCTGTAGTTACATGTCTTGTATACATGTTCTTACATGTTTCCAGTAGCACAAGTGTAATATACCTTCCTCAGTATCCCATTCATGTTCCCTTTCCTTCCATATAATTATCCAAACATATTCAAGGATTTCTCAATCCAAGTGACCCGTTCCTCATTTTAATGAAATCAGAAATGAAAAAAACTTGAACAATCCACCCTTGAAAAGAAAAACTAAGGATCTTCTCAGTTCACTAGATGGCTTCTGCTCTTTTCCATGCCATTCTGCCACCCAGACATGGTTTCCAAGTGATAAGCAAATGATTATTATTTATTGGAATGATGAGATGTGTTAGGATAGCCATACATTTTGAGTACAATGGAGAGAGCAAAGATCTTCAGTTCCAGCATTATTCTGTGGTATTGTCACTGTCAATACTTCCATTAGAGCTGTTTAATCACTAGTAAAATGGTACTTATTATTGCTGTTGAGAATGATCTTGCTCGTTATTTCAAAGGCACTGTTTATGTGCTGTTCAACTTACACGTTCAGAAATTATTTAGAAGCAAACATTAATTTATGCCCACCCTAATTTAAAACAATCTCAATCTGTCAAGTTGGTTCTAATCCCACTGAAAACCACCCAGAAGTAGGTCTTCAGTTTTTTTAAGTTGCTGTTCTGAATTTGTTTGGTTCCGATTCAAAGTTTCATATTTCCTTCTGAGGGCGAGCTTGATTGCATGTATTACTAGGAACAGAGTTCTTCATTAGACCACCAACAAAAGCATAAATCTCTTGTGCTGTTCTTTCAGTCATACAAGACCAGAAGGATTTACTCATATCCTTCCCAAAACAAAAATATCTGGTGGTGTTATTTATTAAAGTTCTTTCCGAGGCAATTCAAAAATGGAAATTCAATCAATAAAATAAGTAATTTGGAGAATAGATAAACAAACGTTAAAGATATGTCGGTAGATGACAAATAATAAAAATACAAATTCTTTTGTTTGTTTCTGTTTGACTGCTAACTGTAGGTCATACCGCTCTTTCTCACCTTCTACCGCATATCTGGGCAAGCTAACAAGAAACACCAGTGCTCTATCTCAGTGGTAACTTCAGTCTATATGAGCTCATTTTTTCTTTTGGAATATTTCATCTCTGCTCCACCCATTAACCCCAATGAAAACGCCAAGCAAGTCTCCATTTTGTGTGCTGTCAGACCATTTTCAGATCTACTCATTAGATTCTTTGTTATTCCCAGAAAGCCTTATTAGGTAAGTAATTAAGTGAATTTTTTAACACCCTACTGGTGACTGTGAGCATTGCCATCAGTACTGACAGCTCACAATAATTTTGGTTTGAGGTAGTCTCCTGCTCTGCAGAGAAGTCACCCTGACTAGTACCATGAACAGGATCTCCAGACAACCACTGCCACCACAAGTAAGGATCTATCTTTGCTTTAATTGCTTGCTAGCTGGTTCTCCTCTGCACAAACTTGCTTATGTTTTGAAATGTGCTCCTTTAAACTGCATTTGCTGAGGTGAACTAAGTCACCCTTACATATATAACTATCAAAAGTTGCAAGTTTGATAGTTGGCATTCAGGGACAGGAGGATAATCTGTCTGCGTCTAGCTTGGGGGAATGAAACTTACTCTGACCTATTGCTTGTGTGTCTCAACCAAGCACAGACCACTAGAGAAAGACATGTTTCATGCAGCATGTGAAGTCATTGTGTGGTTCCTTGTGAAACATAAAATATTCTAAACCATTAATGAGTGAATAAGCAAAAAGCACAGAGGGAAAAAATGCTGTATTGTGAATTATGTTTAGGTCCTTAAGATCCTACAAAATATTGTTACTACCAATGCTTCCTATACCTCTGTCATCCATAAAGTCCTGATGGTCAGGAATATAAGCAAAAGCATAACACTCTCTCCATAACCAAGAGATTCATTCAACTATTCCTATGAGAAAGATACTTAACCATGATAATACTGATTTAAAACTCTATGAACAAAAAACTTATAAGTATGAGCAAGGTAGAAAACAGTTTTCCCAAAATATACCCAGTAACTGAAAGAGTTAAGGAAAGAGGTGGAGAGGACTGGAGGAGGGATGGAAGAAGTGAATTCTAGATGCAGAAGACAATGCACTGAGTTGTGCCTCCCCAAACTTCTTTTACTAAGTCACATTTTTAAGACCTCTGGTTGTACAGAACTGTAGTCTTAATTTACAAATTTTATGTGAGTCCACTTCTTTTTGTTACTTGCAAATTGTATCATATTGTATAGGAAAGTTTCACAGTTAAAAGTTTTCTAAAACTGGTTGTGGTGACACATGTTTATAATCCTAGTGCTCTGGGAGCGTGAGATAGGAGGACTGCAAGCTTGAGCTGAGTCTGCACCACCTTGTGACTTTGAAAGACTCTGTTTCAAAGTAAAAAATGAAAAAGGCCTAAAGATGAAGCTCACTGAGAAGCTCCTGGGTTAAATTTGGAATAACTAGATAGATAGATAGATAGATAGATAGATAGATAGACAGATAGATAGTAAAATAAAATAAAATAAAATAAAATAAAATCTCTCTAAATCTGTTCAAATTACAAGTACTCCAGGCAATGCCTCCAAGAGACTCTTTCATTGGAGCAGCTCTAACAACCTTCTTTCATGACTTTGGAGGTCCTAGAATATTCACGGTGGCCCCTAGTACTTCTCAGGTTTCTGCCTTCCTCAGCTCCACATTCTGTGTCATCAGAGTAGAAATGACTAAATGCACACTGTGTCCTCCTGTGCCCTCCTCTCATGAAGGGGTACCCTGGGCCCATATCCAAAGGCTTCATGTCATGGAAGCAACTCAGGAGCTCAACTCAATCACCCAAACCTCTTTTCTAGAGCCCAAATGGGGCGCTGCAGTGTAGGTGACTGTATAGGAAAGTGTATTGTGTATACTATGTACCCCCAAGTCCTCATACTTTTGATGGGGGTGCTTGTGTTCAGTTTGTTGTCTAGCACTGGGATTAGCAATGTGAATGCTGCCCACGCCCAGGGGTGGAGCTGAGATACAGTGTAAGGGAAGGTGGGTCTTCCTCTTCCACTTGCTGTTCCGCTTCCGCTTCCTTCCTGTCTCTCCCGTCAGCATGCCTTGTGGTTTGCAGCCATCATGAATTGTAGCCCCACCACCCCACGGTGATTTGGAGCCAACTAATGGACTGAAACTCCTGAGAAACTGTAAGAATAAACGTTTCCTTCCCTAATTTTGGGTGTCAGGTATTTTGTCTTGACAAGGAGCGAAAAGTAACTAAGACAGGAAGTGATCTTGGTACCTTGCAAATGCCACAGTGCTGGAGAAACTCACTCTTCTCCTGAAAACGTTGATTCCTGGGACATACATAAGTTCAACAGTGTGATTAATGATAAGAGTCTGTGTATACTGTATAGTCTCCTCCATCACATTTATGAGCTCCAGCTTAGTGGAAAATTACTTATTCTCCCCTTATCTAGAATGCCTGATTAATGACAGGTCACAAGGGTGAACAAAACTGGCTGAACTCAGATAGCCAGCAATCTCAACACTGGGTGTCTTGGCCAAATATCTTCCCCATCTGCACATTTACGCAGGTTTGTGGGCCAATGTGAATTGTCTGATTATCTCATATAGCTCATAACCACACTGACAATTATTTACACAAGCCTGCCTCTTTGGGATAAATAACTCTGGGAATCTCTGACCTTATAAGCAACCAAAATGTAACTCAATATCACACATATGTTTATTCCTACTAAAACTATGATACAAAGCTTCACTGTGACACTCATGGTCCAATTCAGAATCTTAGATATCACTGTTAGTGACCAAAGCAACCACTTTATTTCTCAGGACAAGCAGTGCAGGACATCTGACCCAAGATGTCCAAAAACCTTAACCTCTCTTCCAGCTTCAGACTGCTGCCTTCATAAAGCACCAGAAAGTTTTCCTTAAGCGTCTTTGAATTCAATTAAATGCAAAACGGCAAACCAATCAATAGTCAAATTTCAAAACCAAAGTGTTTCAGGGATTGACCCCAATTTAGACATGTTTTTGTTAATAGCCTTTAAACCTCATCCCTGTCTACTCTGCCTTTTATTAGGAAAACTAATAAAACCCTGTGATGCCCACTTTTGGTCTCAATGTCAGGCTTGAATTGCACAAACCCCTGCAGGTGGATGTGATCCCTCACTCCACCCTGACTCACTGACAACAACAAAAACTGGAAGCCAACATCCTTCCCCTTCTCTTAAACTGATTGCAAAGCCGCCTCCAAATTCCTCTGTTTTCCCTAGAAACCTTCTTTCACTACTAATAAATGTCCTCACACTCTTGCTACATGTGTGACTCCATCAGTTTTTTTTTTTTTTATATTCTTACATTTATTCTGGTACAAAAAGCTATTTTGGTTGCACTTTCTTACTTTTTTTTTATTTTAAAGAGAAAACAATAAAAATAATAAAACAGTTTCAAAAGAGGTTAGTAGGAGAGTTACAATAATTAATACACTGTGTATTGTTCTCTTTGTAGAAGCTACTCAGAGTACAAGGTAGAGGCATAACATCTTGTCCAAACAATATTAGCACAAACTTCTTTTCAATGAACTAAGAGAAACTAGCTGCGTAACTATCTTAACTATTTTGGGCATAAAGATATTTTTTCTTTTTCCTTCCTTCTTTCCCCCTTTCCCCCATCATAGTTTGTCATTTCAACAGTTCATCATCAGTTTCTATATCTGAATTAAATTTGAATTATGTTTTGATTTGGGTTCGGTCATACCTTTGAAGAGTCACGCCATAAGTAAAGGTAGGTATGCAGGTAAAAGGATTGATGACAGACTAAAGTTGGAGCAAATTCTCAGCACTCTACAGACAATGAGGCTATCTCAGCTTGAACTTCATAGCATTGATTGTAGAATTTAGGAAATATGATGAACTGACCTATAGTCCACCACTGCCTGTAATGTAATATGCCCATTCATCACCGAAAGATCTTGTTAAAATGTAGATTTGTATTCAATAGGGTTCAGATGGGGACTGATTCTAGAGTAGGTTTTCAGGACTTGATTGAGGGTGCACGGTAGGTATTTAATTCATAGCCCGACCAACATCACATTAAATTAGTAGGAAAATAACCTCTTGATATCTGGACATTATAACTAAGAAAAAAATACAACAAAAGGGAAGATGTAACAATGGAATCTCTGCACAAAATAACTAATGTTCTTTCCAATTAGAGACTTAGTCTTTTTAGATGAGTAATGTTTTGGTGAACTGATTTATTTCTCCCAGAAACTCCATTTTCCTCACATGCTAGCAGTTACTATTTTAAACAACTCAAAGCCCATACCTATTGCTACTTCTGTTGAGAAAAACCAAGCCATAATATCCAGACTGTCCATGGTGACAGAGATTGTCGCTACTGTCATGCCACACAGTCGAGCCAAGGAATAATGTGGGTGATTGTTTTCATGTCCATCAGCTTTACTCTATCTTTCTTGATGATCTCTCCTTAAATCTCTCAGTTCCTATTTGCCTCAGCCTGTATTTCTTGTCAAATCCTTCAATATCTCACACTCTGCAGGATCTTTGTGAAAGTGATCAAGGTGCATATGCAAGATGCAAGATAACATATGTGAAACCTGTTTTTATTTCAGCCGTATATGAAGCATCAACACAAACTATGCTATTTTGTTGACATTTGCATAACTTACTCTGTTAACTTAGTAAACTTGCAACAACTTGGTAAACACGTGCACACATGTGGATATTTTCCGGTGTTTATTTTTATACAGCTCATCACATCATTTTCTCTGATGTTCTCATTGTTGGTGTTTTCATTATTCTCTGTTTAGGTTTCCCATTTTGATCCACAGTAGGAACAAGTTATCTATTCCTAGATCAGGATTTTGCTCTCTGCTGTGCACAGATTGGGAGTGTGGAATTTCTAATGAAGTTTCTTCATGTTTACTTTTACTCTATGCCAAATGATGAGGCTTTATTATAGCAATTCCTTTGCCTGCTTTAAATCCTGTCATCCTGCACAGCTTGAAGGCCTGTTGGATCACAAGATCGACCTTCACCAATTGTCACAAACTTGAAATTAGACAGTTTGTTTATTAAAGGCACTGAGTTGTTGTAAATCATCAAATCTATTTCTGGGTACTTGTTTTATTTATTCTACTAGATTTCTCCATATGCACACAATTTAATTGTAAGTTCTTGGGATTGCCCTTAATAGACTGATAGTATTAAGAAAATATTACTTTGATTTACATCACTGACCTTCATTTTCTCACTGGAGTGTATATTTTTCTCTTTGCTACTGGAAATTCATGGCTAATAAGTGAGTCTCACTAGGTGACTTGGCTGTGTGTGGAAATATTAGGTTGCTTGCTGTCATTTGGAATTCACTAAGTACCTATAATTCTGTCGCTTCAGAATTTCATATACATTCAGTGATGTGTTTCTTGTACCCATTACAAAAGACATTGACAATTCTTCTTTTATTAAAAAGACATTCCGTTGTTGTACTATTAGCATAAGGGGGTGATATCTCTCGGTTGATCACATCAAAATCTCAAAATTATACACGTGCCTATAGGCAATTTTTGTTATCTTGTTTTGTTATAAATATTATTTCCAGGTCATTGGAACTTATGTTGTAAAATGAAAATACCTTAGTCTGGGATTTTCTCTTTTTTCCTTTCATGCGTGTATTCCTGATGCTTATCTTATTTTGGTCTATTTTGGAAGTCTATTTAACATTAAAATATCAGTGAAGCCAATGAAATAAGCATACGGACATGCCCCTGGAGCATAGATACTGATTACATAATACAATTCACACTGATGGTCATAGAACTTTGCTTGCTATATATCTTCAGAGAAGTGCAATACAGTAGAAAAATATTTGTGAAGAAAGCATATCCTTCAAGCAATGCCCTTCTATTAGTTCTCTTCTCCAATTGAAAGAGAAGAAATCTCTACATTTTCAAGCTAGAAAGAAAATGAACTACATGAAATTAAGTTCTTCCTATGGCTCCAGTGGCTATGATTCCTGTATGAGGATTCAGACATAATGAAACTATTTGAAAGTTGCGTGTACTCTCCATTTTACGATTTAACAGTTAGAAACTTTAAATACCAAGGCAAGTGTTTAAAGTAATGCTTACACTACTTACGTCAGGTTAATAGTCAGTAACTCTGAAAACTTTTGGATAGAAGAATACTGCTTAGTTTCCTAACTTCTTCCCATACACTAAGTACCACCAGGAACTCAAGGGTCAACTTTATTTTACCTAAGTAAAATGAAAAAAATTTTTCTTTCTGCAATAAATTCTACAGAGCATGCTTTTCACAGGAAAACAGAAATCATAAGAATTCACAGCGCTCAGGCTCAGGTAGGTCCAGTATAAAACACAGCTAAAGCGGTGAAGAGGTAAAGTCAGTATATCTTGTCAACGCATGAATATTGACCTTTCACTCGTGAATCCAACTGAGTAGAGAAAGATGGCAAATAAATGCCAGCTTTCCAATAACTTAGAAAAGTCATCACTTCTCTATGTCCTAAGAAAATATAGATAACTCAGAACAATGGGGAAAAAAAGTTTCATTTTTTTCTTTGCCAACAGAGAGACATCAGTAGGTAAAGAAAATGGCACGTGTGAACAACATTCTTTTTTCTAAGTCTAAAAGCACAATTGCAAGTTCATTTAAACTTTTACACACCTTTACACGGCTGCATTTGAAACTATGTAATGCTCACAATACACAAGGCATTCCTCAAGGTGGTGTAGATAACAGAAAATGAAACAAAAGAGTACCTGTCATGCTACCATTTTTCTTTTAAAAGTAAATTGCACTGATTTTTAGTCTCACAGAATGCTGCTCTTTCAATAAGAAAAATCTAGAGGCCAGGGCATTAGAAATTTCCCACAATTATTTAATTCAAAATATAAAGAAATCAAGCCATAAACCACTATTGAGAGTTTTATTTTGCTTGATTTGCTTTTGTTATTTATTCTGAACATCTGACAACTTCAGCGCAGTGACTCTACAGCTTTATCCTGTAAACCACCTATAGCAATTGGTAGCAACTCACAGTACGTTAATTACATTGATGTGAGATGTATACAAACCAGCTTTTCAATGCAAATAACATTAGCATTCAGGTGATCCCATTGCTGCCCATTCTTGGACCACACTTTCAATTTCAGCAGGACTATAAAGGTCAAATAAATGCACTGATATTTCATAAGAGGAGGAATATAATGATCTGGAGGAAGAAGGGAACCTTAGGAATAGATAAAATTTGAGTCACAGATCAGATGATGCAACTGGCTAAATTCCAGTTTAGATTTGTCAATACCTGTGAGAAGAGGGGTGTGCAGAGGATGAATTTCAGATGGAGGTAAGCATAAAAGTGACAAGATAGGAAACATTTTCTAGCAAAGGAAGACTCAATTTACAACTGACCAGTTTTCAGTCTGGTCAGCTTCCATCATTTGATTTCCTGCATCAGTTTTCTGAAAATTTCATTCAGCAATTAAAAAAATAGATTGCTTAGTATAAATGAAGGTTGAGTTTTTTCAAGTGTATATGATCCAGGATGATAATGAAGAGATACCCTGGAAAAATAAATGCATAGTAACAATGAACCATGAAATCTAAGCTACATAAGAAAACAGGCAAGTTAGCTACAGGATGCTTAAGAAGGCAAATAATTGCAGGAGTGGAACTATGGTAGCATTACAAAAATAAAATCAAAAATTTGAGGCAAACACTATGTGTGGTACTTTGTTTAGACCTCTATTGTTTGAGGCATAGTGCCAAGGATTTAGAACATTCTTTTTAAAAAATGTTCCAATTCAACTAATCATTAAGAAAATGCATTTAAATAAAAAACTTAATTAGTGTAAGTCTTGAAAACCATCTCCATTCTTATTAAACAGTAGATGAGCACTAATTACTACAGCTTCTATTTCCACTAATAGTATTACTACTACAAATGAAAATAGCTAATTCATAACAGTCTAGTATACCTTTTTAGACAGACTTCTCCATGGAAACAGAATTAAGAGATTATACAGAGAGGAGGAGGTCAATTATGAGGCATTGGACCACAAGATAATGAAGCCTGACAATGCTACAATCTACCATCTGCAAACCTGAAGCTCAGGAAATCTGGTTGTGTAACTCAAGTTCAAGTCCAGCATCTTGTGAAGAAAATGAGTCACTGTGTAATCCCCGTCTGACGCTGCAGGTCAGACAACCAGTAGCAAATTCTCAGCAAAAGAGAAGATGGCATTCCTAGCTGAAACAGAAAACAAATTTATCCTTCCTCCATGGCTTTGCTCAAGTTAGTCAGTCAATGGATTCGATGGTGTATTCCCACGTGGATGAGGATGACAAACTTATCCATGTCTACCAATTAAAATGCAAATCTTTTCTGAGCAAGAGACATCTAGAAACATCCTTACAGACATAACCAGACATGTTTTTCCAGCTACAAGAGCATTCTTAGTCAGGTTATCCATCCAAGTCAGGCTGACTTATAGAATCAACCATTACATACAATGATAGCTAATACTTTATAGATCTCTTGTAAGTATTTTGGATGTTGTTAACTCTTCCAAAACATCATCTTATTTAACCTTATATATTCATAAATAGACAAGTATCTATCAAGTGCCTAATGTATAGCAGATTTAGTTACTAGCACTAGTGTTATTACTACCTTTTATTTTCACATGAAAGCAGAAACCCAGAGAAATTTGTTTTGATTCAAATTGTGCAGCTGTGTGGTGGTTTGCATCATGTCATACTGCAAGGGGTTTTAGCCTACAGTCGTCCCCTGGGCATTAATCAGCATCCTATATCTCAAGTATTTCCTTTATTTATGCATTTTTGACCTCTATTCATTCAATAGAAAGGTATTTGAGTATTTCTCTGTATACCTTTTTTGTTTTATGTCATATTCAAATATAATAACATTAAAGATACCTACGTGAAATAATAAGATAGTCTTTTTACTTGATGATGACAGTTAAATGATATTTAACTATCTATAAAGCATGAGTTTATAGGCCTAATTTTCCACTTCAAAGTTCTCCATCATAGAATCTATGGCAAGAGAATAGTGTCAAAGACAAATCAATTCATCTGGATTGCAAAATGCTAAGGGAGTAGAAGTAGAAGTCATTAGAAAATGATCCGAAAGTATTTGAGCAAATTCTAGTATTTCGCTAAAACAATATGTGTACAAAGACTTCATTGTCTTATGACTTATGATGGAAAAAAGTGACTGGAATATCAAATAATAAAGGAATATTTGAATAAAAACCTTTATCTAAAAGGGAAAAATATTGAATTTTGAAATATTTCAGTAGATTTTTTGTATTGATAAGGAATGATACCTATGATGGGTCAAAATATTATGTAGAGCAAGACATCATCTACTACTTGTAGTATAATCAAATACGTGTAAAGCAGAAGTGTTTGGTGGAAAAGTGAAGTCAAGCAGTCATTCCATTAGTCAATCAATGAAGATTATTACATGATTGACAATAGTGTGTAAAATTCTACATTGTTATCAAGTAACAATTGAGACTAAGAAACAAAAACAGGTAAATTATAGCCTATGCACAGTAAATAACATTCTCATTTGAAAGATATTATGAATTTTAATTCAAACATGTCTTTATAGTTTGAATATCACTTACATTAATCACAGGACTGCAATGGTTCATAAGATCTATGTGCAAGTCTATCACATTGACTAATCTTATTCAACATAAAGCTCTGTGCCTAAATTAAATCAACAGGGGAGACAATGGAGGTGACATGACAAAGAATAAAAGATTAAGCTTCTTAACCCATTCTTATAACATGGGTTCTAGAACTTGGGATGTAAGTCACGTATTTGACAAATGATTCTAATATCATTTTGGGCAAAAATGTATTTTTGGCTAATTTAACTTTATCGCAGAGAAATTTGGGTTTTTGATTTTTATTATTTAATTGAACTCAAATGATGTATGCTTTGCATCAGAAAGCTTTAAATGGAAAGCCTTAATCAAATATCTGTTCTGTATTTTTTTTTATTTTCAAAATATTGGGAGATCAGAAAACATTTTGCTGAAAAATCAAAACAAAACTGCTTAGTAAAGTTCAATTAATATGTCACACTTGTTGAAGTAACTTTGATCAGTATACTTCATTGGTATGACAGTAATCATAGATATGTCACAGGTTTGATTTGTATAATCTTTTGAGAAAAACGATATTGAGGTTACTGTGATAAAATGGCAAATTGATTTTTCAAATTGATCGGAAAGGAAAGTAAGTTTCCAAGGAAAATGGAATTATTTCAAAAAGTAACATTCTTTCTAAAAATTTGTTATTTTAGAAACTCTAGATAAGTTCATGCTTATCAAGTAAAGCTTAAATTTTGGACAGTCTGTGAAAAATTACTACACTTATAATAATTCCTTATTCCTGTTGAGAAATTGAGAGCATTGTATACCAGTTAAGACATTGATTAATCTTATTACACAGTAAAAAATGTATTTAATTCTATTCATAAGAAAAATGTTTTTAAAAGTAGGAGGAAGACTTGTGGCTTAAGAAAAATTATACAGTCATCCTTCAGTGTGGAGAGGAAATGGCTACAGAAGCCTCTCCCATCCCAAAGCCGGCAGTTTACCAAAATCCATGGGTGTCATAAAACTGATGAAGCACTTACACAAAATCTATGCATATCATCCCATATACTTTAAATCATCTCTAGATTACTTCAATTATCAAGTACACCGTAACCATTGTGCAAAGTTATTAAACTGTGTTAGTAAGGATATAATAATACAAAAGCAATTTTTTCAAATAGTTCAATCCATGCTTGGTTGATTCTCTGAATATAGAACTCACCAGTATTGAGAACAATTACATTCCCAAAATATAAAACACTCACATTTGATATCAAAGAGACTAATATTTAAATTTTGATCCTAAAAATATCCTAAGGATTATGCTCAAATAACTGACCAGCTTCAGCTTTGATTCACCCATTTGTAAAATAAAGAGATTAAAGTACATTAAAAAGTATAAAATGTATTTAGGATAATGTTTGAAACATGGGAATAAAAGTTACTAACCAGTACTGACTGTTGCCTTGTCCAAAGCAGTGTTCTTTTCAAATGCTACCCTTGGAATAGGAATAATTAGGATTTTAACTTTACAGATGAAGAAGCTAAGAAATAGAATCTGATATTACCTGGTACAGCTGAGTAATATTAATTTGTCTCTATTGCAAATCAATGACCAACAAAGGAAACAATTAACAAAACGGAAAGGAAAACTGTAGAATGGGAGATAATGTTTGAAAATTAAATCCTTAAAATGGAATCCATATCTACAAAACACAAGAAACCCACACGACTCAATTGCCAAAAATTTAAGAAGTGGGAAAATCCTTGTTTGACCTTTCTCTAAAGAATGCAGACCAATTGTTGATTACTGTATGAAAAAGATGTTGAACATCACTGTCATCACCCACAGTAACAGAGCATATCACACCAGCTAGAATGCCTATCAATTAAAATGTGAAAAATAAGTGCTATGAAGGTATGAGTAAAAGGGGTTCCTGGTGCACTGTTGGTGGCAATATAAATTGCTACAATCATTGTGAAACATTTCACAAAATTTTTCAAAATTTAGAAGTTGTAGTACAGTCTGAAGAAGGAATCTCACTTCTGGATATATAGTCAAAGAAACAAGGAAGCAATTCAAAGAGGTATCTGAATACATGTGCTCATTGTAGCATTACAATAGTTGAGAAATGGAAGCATTATCATTAGATATCCATTAAGAGATGAATAAAGAATTGTGGGATATATTATCCAATCATAAAAATTAAAGGAATTTTTATTTGTGACAGTACACATGAACCTTGAGGACATTAAGTTAAATGAGCTGGGTGCATAAGGAAATATCATATGATCTCATCTATTTACCTATGTAGAATACAATGAACAGTCAGACTTACACAGAGGAATAGGGTGGTTGCCAAGGGCATCAGAGGACAGAGGAAATGGAAAGACATTGCTCAGAAAAGGCAGAGTTTCAATTAAAAGATAAACAACTTTTAGAGAGCCAACATAAGACATAGAGGTGAGGAAAATATTAGTCCATTTCATTATGACAATCATCATACAATGTGTACAGCATCTAACCATCACTTTATTTATTTATTTATTTTTTTATTTTTTGGTATCAGGGATCAAACTCACAACCCTGTGCCTGCCAGGCAGGCACTTAGGCCACTGAGTTAAATCCCTGGCCCACCATCACTTTATATATTTTGAATATATGCAATTTTTGCTGATTAAGCCTTTTTTAAAAAAAATTAATTGATTTGTAGTTATCATCAAATGCTTTGTTATAACAAAATACTTTACTTTTGTTTAATTATAAAATTATATTAAAAAATTATTTCTAAATTCTTGTGTCACATTACACAACCTTTACTACATAGATATAAACATTATTTTTTATATCTAACACAGAATCCAAGCTTTGGCAGTTATTCATGAATATTTTGTAACAGAAGTTGGAAGGGAAAATAATACTAATTTTAATTAGGTCTTTGCTCACCTTTGTTTTATAAATCTTTCAAGTTCATCACCAACTTCCAGTTTTAGAATACTAAAATGCCATTTTAACTAACACATAACACTATTTTAAACTCACCACAAAAACTATTTTCCTCCTTCTAGTATTTGAGTTCATGAAGACCATTAACTATCCAACAGTCCATCTCTCTTTCAAGGTCTAATTCCTCTTACTTCTACCCTTTTCTCCAATTCCCATTATAAATGAATTTAATTAATTTTATGCCATTGCTTTGATTCATTTCCAAGCCTTTTCTAGCTATCATTATTGGTTGTATCTAGGCTGGATGCTGAACAATGAAAAAAATTCTCTTGATGTGAAGAATCAAGGGGTGATTTCAAGAAGAAAATTTGATTTAATTACTAAAAGATAAAGGCTTCTCTTAACTACAAATATCCTCATTGCCATCTGTCGCCTCCACTATAATGTTTCAAGCTCCAGTTTTGATATTGAAAGACTATTTACTTGTGTGTGAATTTATTCTCTTGCATATTACTCAGAACAGATAGAGAATACTTATTGTATAGCTAACAATGCCTTAGATCTAAAGTCACAAATAAGCAAATGAAGTCACCCTTGACCTTGAGAAAAGTAGAATTCTCTGGAAAAGAAATATAGATGGGAAGTCATTTTATGTTTGTTAGCATATTAACTAATCTACCCCCATCTTAATCTACAAAAGAATTAATTCTGTTTTTATTCTAATTGCAAATGCTAAATACAAACACCTAGAAGAAAAAAAAAGTAATACTCTCAAAGGAGTTCATAAAGATTCCATTAAAATTATTTCAGACCTCCTCTTTTTGACAAGCGTCTAGAAATATTACTATTCTGTTGCTAACCTATTCATTGCTCTATTAGGTCAAATATTATCTACTTAAAAATTTTGCCCCTTAAGTACAATTAACCTAATAAAATAATAACTTTATATTATTTGTCTCAATGTTTATTGTAAGTATGTTAATGTCATAAACTTTGATAACTTGATAATATATGAAAACTATAATTTTTATTTTTTAATATTTTAAATTATTAACTTAGTGAAAAATTATTGTGATACATGCACACACATGGCTATACATGTGTAGTAAGCAAGTGTTTTAGCAATTAAAATACCTGGTAGTATGAGACAGACAGACTTGATTTTGTCAACTTGATTGCATGGGAACCACTCAGGGGATTGATGGAGCACAGTTCTGAGTGTGTCTGAATGAATTGTGAAGGCGCTGCTTTGGATACTACATAAGATTCCCCACCATTGTTCTCTCTGAAACTGTATCCCTGCTCTAGCACTGTTTTCTACTCTCCTTAACTAAGCGTTTTTGTTCAACCACACCCTTCTGCCAAGATGTTCCTGCATTGGAGCCTGCTGACTATTGACTGAATCCACTGAAACCATGCACTAAATTAAAATGCTCCTCTTTTAGGTTGTGGGTATTGGATATTGCAGCCCAGCAACAGGAAACTTGACTAATACAATATGTTTCCACAAACAAATAGTTTTGTAATTATTGTCAATGGAAGATAAAATTTCCCCACTAAAAGTTATATAGAAATTTAAATATATTATTAAATTTAAGTCTGCAACAAATTGTCATAAAACTAAAATATTGACCCTACTTGCATTTTAATGCAAAAAGTACTTATGAATGAATGGAATCAGAAGAGACTCAACAGGAAAAGCAATCCTGGGTAACAAGAGTAAACCTGGGCAGCATCACAATTGTGGGTCTGAAAGTCAGATTACAAAGTTGTAATGAAAAATACAGCATGAGAGAGGCACGGAAATAGACATGTGGATCAATAAAACTGAGCGGACAGTGGAGAATCAGCCCCAAGCATGGTCAACTGTTTGATATTTGACAAAGGAAACAAAATCATACACTGGGGGAAAGATAGCCTCCTTAATAAATGGTCTTGGGAAAAGTGACTATCTACATGGAGAAGATTTGACATAGACCCATGTTTCTCACCATGTGCTAAACTAAAATCAAAATGAATCGAAGATCTAAATGTTAGAAAAATAAATCTACTGAAAGACAAAATAAGTGAGGCTCTAAAAGTCTTGGCCATGGGTAGGGACTATCTGGACAGAATCTTGATTGTACAGAAAACAGTACCAAGAATCAGGAAAACAGTACACAGCAAAGAAACAACCAACAGAAAGAAGAGAAACTAACAGAAAGTAAAATTATTTTTTCCAGTGATTCATCCCAGGACTAATATTTAGAATATAAAAATAATTCACAAAAATTAGAGCCTCTGAAATAAACAATCCAGTAAAAAAATAGGTGAGTGCAGTGAACAAGCATATCTCAGAAAAAGTATAAATGACCAATAAATACATGAAAATATATTCAAAATTGTAGTTCTTTAGAGTGAAGCAAATTAGAAAAACACTGAGATTCCACTTCAGAGCAAAAGAATGGGCATTTTAGAAAGATAAGATACAAATCAAGGCTTAGGCCAAGGGTGGGGTGGGGGGCGGGGTGAGGTTGGGTGGGGCTTCTGCACTGTTGGTGAGAAGATAAACTGGAACAATTAGTATGGAAATTCCTCAAAGAAATAGAACCAGGTAATCTATTTGACTATTTCTCTCGCTATGTATCTTTCCAAAAATGTTATAGTATTACATTACAGAGATACACGCATACCTAGCTTCATAGCAGCACAAGTCATACTAGCTAAACCCTAAGTGGCCCATATGTCCATCAACAGATAATTGGATAAGGAAATCATGAGTTCCTTCCCATAAGAGAATACCACTCTAACATAAGGAAGAATAAATTTATGTAACTTATAGGAAGTACCTTAAAAAGTACTTTAACACCATAATGTTAAATGAAATAAATCAGTCCTACAAGTTTCAATATCACATTTTGATATGTCCAGTACATAGTTCCTCTTATATGAAAAATCCAAAATATAAATAAAGAACAAAGAAAACATTAGTGAGTAGGAAGTAGGGGCGTAGATCCGTCTCATATGGGAAGAGGATCAATAAATAGATGTAGGAGGAGGGAGAGAAGGGGATGGAAAAAATTAAGATGTGTTATATATATGTGCCAACTTTCCACAAGAAATATAAACAATATATACTATAAAAATATATTAATAAAAATATTTTTTAAATTCTATGAATATACCTACTCTTCACATTTAAATATAAATGTGAATATATTATTAATATACTTTTTCATTAAATAGTATTTTATAAATGATATATCTCAATAGCAAAAACATGACAATGAAAATGTCAAAAAATATGTGTTTTATTACATGGTATCTCAGTATTTAGATATACATAATTTAGTCAATCATCAAATTGATTGGAAATCACTTTACTTTTGTAACTTTTACTTGCATACATAATAATGTGATGAGTGTTTTCCTAAGGAATAACTCCTAGCCATTGAATTGCTTTTGAAATCACTATTCCTCATGCTACTAAATTGTCTGCTTAAGCAGACATACTAACATTTAGTTCCAGCTGCAGGTTTTGATATTGGGGAACAAAACCCCCGACCTACTATATGTCCAGTACAGGTTCGTGTTCTCTAAAATCGAAGAATGAATTTTAGGAACAATGGAGGTTAAGAACAGAAATTATTATTGAGAGAAAGAAAGCTTCTGTCTGAGAAAGAGACAGTAGGGGTCCCGAGTGGATTGCCAAGGACTCTGTCCTTTCTAATGACTTTTATAGAGTAAAACCATGATGGGGAAAACTGGGAACTCGCAAGGCAGGTGGGTTTGAGGTGGGACAGAACTGTGGTCAACCAATAAGATTAATGTTTAGGTAAAACTGACCAAATCAAGGACAAATGGGGAAGCAAGTCATGTAGTAAGCGAGCATTCTTATGGATCAGTGACTTTCTGTAGGGGATTGAGATGGTAATTCCTGGCTTCTCAAGGTGATGCATACCTAATCCTTATTGTTTATAGTTAGGGTGTGGTTGTATTTGTTTGGCCTTCTGTCTTGATATCTGGCCCACAGCAAGAGATGTGTGTCACTTCTGAGGTCACAAGACATCTGGTCCTCTGTACTGGTTCCTTTGAGGGCCTAGCCCTGTCTGATTGCCTATAATATTTCTAACTAACTCAGTTTCCTGTAATAGTTTTACATTGTGCTGTGTGGTTT
>RJWM01017641.1:0-42688 GCA_004363535.1 Dasyprocta punctata | reverse complement strand
GCCCCACCTGAACCCCTCTCTGCCCAGCTGCCCACTCAGGGGGTTTGACTGACGCGGTGACGCCGGTGCCTCCTGATCGTTCTTCTGCCTTCTCCAAGTCGGGAACAAGCTGGTTACTAGTCCGCAGGGCCATGGTCACCAGTGAGGTAGGAAGCAGAGACCCAGCCGCCGTCACTTGAGAGGGTCCGTAGTCCCCGAGGAGCACGGGTGACCCCAGTGCCCAGCTCCCAGCTGGCCACAGGCTGATGAACAAGCACACTGTGGGCAGCTTAGCCTGGTGAGGACCCGCGCTCCAACCAGACTGTGCCCGGAAACAAACCTGTGCCAGTCCTTGGGAGCACACGGCATCACGCCAGCCACCCCTGGGTCACCCCTGAGTCACCCTGCCACCCCGGTCAGGATCAGAGCCCCTTGCAAGCACCGAATGTCTTCCCAGGGCGGGCACAGGTCCTGCCCCCAGGTCACAGGAAGTCGGCAGGACCTGAGGGGCCAGGGGCCGGAGCCGGTGCCCAGGGAGGGCCAGGGGGACACCAAACTGCCCCGCCAGGTCCCGCACAGCCCATCGAGGCCCAAAGGGGGCTCCAGGGTTTTGAGGGACGCTGTGGTCCTCCTCTGCCTGGCACTACCATGGGGCCTTTGTTCTGCAAGGAATGCACTCAGCCCAGACCTGGCTCCTGGCCCAGCGTGGCCTCGGGCTGCCCGCGCCCCGCCAGATGTGGCCTGGGCGATTATGGGGCGGCCCGAGGGGCGGGAGTGGGAGAGAAACGCGGCCCCCAAGCCATGGCCAAGGTCCCCCAGGAGCGGATCCTCCGGATCCTCCGCTGTGAAAGGAGCAGGCTCACAGCCACCCGCCCTGCAGTTCCGGAGAGGCTCCCCTCCTGCCACACCTGCCTCCTGCACCGTCCGAACAGCAAGCCCTGGCTTGGATCACAGGGCACAACTGTCAAATCCCAGGCGTAGGACAAAGTGGTACCACCTCTGGGTCACCTGGAAGAGTCCCTAGGGCCAGGGGGTGTGGCCTAGCTGGGTGAGCACTTGTCATGCAGACCCAGGCGTCCTCCTTCAAACTTGCTGGGTGCAAGCCAGGTGCGGTGGTGCAGACCTGCACCTCCAGCACCCTGGGAGGCTGAGGCAGGAGGACTGCTAGTTGGAGCCCAGCCTGGGCAACTTAGTGACTTAGCGAGACCCTGTCTCAAAATAGAATTAAAACGAAAAGGGGCTGGAAGTGTACTTCGGCACCTCAGTCCTGAGTTCAACGTCCAGTACCACAAAACACAACAACACAACACAACACAATGCCCTCCCAGGGCCCCTCGGGCAGCTGCATGGGGATTTCCAGCCTTGTCTTCTGACATCTTGGAAACCACGAAAGGTGGACGAACGTGGCCGTCTCTCCCGAGAGGGGAGGAAACGGAAGAATCAACGACTCAGCGCGCGCTAGAATTAGCACCGAGGAAGGAAGGGGAGAGGGGAAGGTCAGCAGCCCGGGTGTCCGGGCGTCCGAGGAAGCAGCTGCGCTCGAGCCCCGGCTGCAGGGACCCAAGTGTCACCAGATGCCACTCACCCAGGGCCGGGTCAGCCGGGGGAGGGGACCGGAACCGAGCATGGGAACAGACCTCAATGGCGGTCCAGGACGCAGCAGTGACCTTTCCAGAAGATGTGGACAACCAGGCGGGGCCACACTCACCGGGGTCTCCCAGCCCAGCCACAGGGGACAGGACAGACCCTCTGAGGGGCGCCTCTCCAAGGAGCTCCCCGCAGGCCACAGGAGACATTCTCCAGACCAGCCCGTCTGAGATGAAGCGCACCAGTCCTCGCTGTCAGCACCACACTGAGGTCCTCTTTAAAAAAAAAATCTGCACAGACTTATTTTTTCTTTTCGAGACAGGGTTGCTCATGTGGCCCAGGCTGGCCTCCAACTCACAATCCTCCCGCTTCAGCCTCCTACGTGCTGGGACAGCAGATGTGCCTCCCACATCCCGCACAGCAGAATTCTTCTCTGAAAAGTGCAGTGACCATCCAGCACCATCCCCTCTGCAGGTGTGGGAGGCTGAGTCAGGGAGATTACAACTTTCAGCCCAACCTGGGTAACCTGGGAGACTCTCTCACAATAAAAAATGAGGATGGGGCAGGGGGATGCAGCTTGGTGAGGTCTTGGGTTTAACCCTTCAGGCCACAAAATAAAAAGAGAAAACTGTGTCCTCCACAGGCCTCACCACCCAGTGGCACAGCACCCTCCGGGTTCCGGCCAGCAGTGGAGGACCCAGAGCCCGACTGGGCCAGGGCGGGGTGCAGTGGGGACCTAGCAGTTCCCCAGGAACAAGGGAGCAGTGCGGTGGGGCCCAGTGGGGCCTCCAAGGTCCACTCTGTATCCACCACTGTGGCTGCAGGTGATGAGGCCCAGCCCGGTGCCCAGGATGCAAACAGAAAAATGCACGAAATACAGGGGACCTCTCTTTGTGTGTCACCCAGCACGCTGGGAGGCTGAGGCAGGAGGATCACCAAGTTGGAGCCCAGCCTGGACAACTTAGGGAGACCTTGTCTCAAAACAGCAAAGGGCTAGGGCAAGGCCCTGGGTTCAACCTCCAGTAACTGCAGGAACAAAACCATCAGCTCGAGTTTGCAGCACTTGCAATCGGAGAGGAGGACACTTAAGTGCCAGTTCCACCTGGAGACGCTCAGGGATGAGGGCCTAGCTCCTTCCTCTCTCGGTTGCAACCACGCCAATTACGAGAAATGACTGGTGCGCTGTGTTTAATGCTCTACATTAACCGATCGCCTCCTTCACCAACTGACCAGCTCCCCCACGGCAGGGCAGGGACGGCCACAAAGGACTCTGGGTGGGGAGGTGGGACCTCCCAGCAGCTGACGACCCCGCCCCAGTGCTGACCGGGTCCTGCGGAAGGGACAGGGGTGCTCCACATAGTCCACCTCCTGGAGAACTTCAGTCCAGACCCCTCCCCGCCAGCCCAACTCCCCAGGTGAGGGGCAGGCCCACCAGGCACCCCCTGAAACAGGACTGTCCTCTGGGAGGCACTCATGCTCCTGTGTCCCACAGCGACCCCAAAAGCTCGGTTCCCAGCTAAGTCTCTGACCACCTGGTGGTGGCAGGGACTAAAAACGGACGCCCAGCACCTTTCACATGCATTCAGTCAGCAGAAGTGGGGCACAGTGACACACACCTGTCATCCTTAGGAGGCTGAGGCAGGAGGATGCCAGTAGGGCCAGCCTGGGCTACATAGTGCGTTCAAGGCCAGCCTTAACTACATAGGGAGACCCTGTCTCAAAAGACCAAAACATACAAAAAAAAAAAAAAAACCCACAAGAAAACAAAAAGTTCAGCCACAGGAGAACCACAGCCTCCTCTGAGCCTCAGAAGTGGCAGAGCCCAGAGCCGGGGGCAGGGCCAGCCCAGACCCCCACGGCCCCCAGATTTCAGACACCGGTCTTCCTGGTCCATGAGTGCAGCTGGGCAGATGGAGCCGGGGCGAATCCTCCCTGGCCTCCTTCCAGGGGTGCGAGCCCAGGAGCCCACATCTGCCCTGCACCTTCATCCGGGCTCACATTTACAACTCGCAGCTCCAAGTGCCCGTGTGTCACCGTGTAAAAAGCTAATCTGCTTTCAGGAGCCTGGAGCCACCGGAGGTTACTATTCTCCTGTCTTCTTGGTGGTTTTTAAATAAGTCATTCAACTGCCACCCATAGCTTCGGCAACCTCAGGCTGAGGACCTGCCGTCCGGACACGCAGGAGAAGCTGGCTGTCAGGCGCCGAGCTGGGGCCGGGAGCCAGGACCGGGTCCAAGCCTCCGTGTGCCCCTCCCCGCACCTCTGTACAAGGCGGTTGCCTACGGTGAAATGAAGTAAACGAACGTAACGCTCGCCGTGAGCGCTGCGCGGCCCTCCTGCCCCTGGCCAGGTCACCGTGACTTTGAGGTCCTCGGTCCACTCCGGCCTCCCCACCCCGGCCAAGGGGTCCAGCTCGGGCCCTGCAGCCGCGGAGCCTGCCCGCCCGCTCCGGGCCTCCGCGGAAAAAGCCTTTCTCAACACCCGTGGGCCGATTTGTAAATGCAGCTCCCCGCGGGCTCCAGGCAGGGGAGAGCAGAGCCCGAGGACCGCGCACGCCTTCCAGCGGAGCGGAGCAAGCACTCTCCACACGGCGCCGCCAAGGCGGATCGCTGTGCACTGGCGCTTTTTAAGAATCTATCTTAAAAGCCCCCTGCGATCGTGCGCTCTAGCGGGGGTAAGCTGGGGGAACCATCCCAGAAGAGTGGGCAGCGCCAGGCCGGGCTTCTCCCCAGGGACCTCCCTCCCCCCTGGAAGGCGCTTTTCGACTTCCGGCCGCCCTGCGATCCCCGTCACCTGCTGGCACCGTGTGGATCTGTGCCAAGGGGCCGCTGGCCTTCCCGCCTCGGCCTCAGGCCGGGACCCTCCCCTCCCTCGGCGCCGCGGGACGCACGTGCCACAGGTGTCCCTCGCGCCGCTCCCCAGGAGGCAGGGGACGAGCCGAGGCCTCCCAACCCCCAAGCGAAGGCGCCGGGCTGGGCCGGGGCAGGGGCGCGCGGGCACTCGCCTGGAATGGGGGTCCCGAGCCGGGCGCCGGCGCACGGCCACCCCGGAGAAGTCCCGAGCAGGCCCGGCGGCTCCCGGCCGGACGCAGCCCCGGAGCGAAGTCCTCGGGCCACGACGCGACCGCAGCCGCTCCGCCCCCGCCCGAGGTGCAGGGCGCCCCGGCCGCGTCCCAGCTCCGACCCCGCTCCCCGCGTCCCCAGCCGCGCCCCGGACGCAGGGACAAAGCGCGCGGCCCCGGCCCGGCCCGGCTCCTACCTGATGAGCGGCGCGGTCCGGCGGGGCGATGGCCGCGGCGAGGCGGGCGCGGGGCGGCGCGCGACCCGGGCTCCTCCAGGGCCCCCTCGAGGCGGCGCGGGCAATCGCCACGGCCCGCTCCCGAGCCCCGCCGGTTACCTGGCTTCATGCCCGGCGAAGGCGCGCGTCCAGGCGGGCGCGCTCCGGGACCGCCCCGCCCCCGCCTGACCGCCGTGGGGACCCGGCTCGCGGGACTCGGCAGTCGCCCGGCTCCGGGCGGTGGAAAGGCCCCTAGAGTGGCTGGCGGTCATTCTGTGCCTGGGGAACTAAACCCAGCCCGCCCTCGGGCAGAGCACAGTCCAGGGGGACCGTGTACGCCAGGCGGCACTCAATGCCAAAGAAGCCCTGGATGCAAGGGTCAGGTCAGGCTTCCGAGGTCGAGTAACTACTTAAGGTGAGCCAGGACAAAGAGGCAGGGTTAGGCAGACCGGGGGCACAGGAGACAGTCCCCATTCAGGGATTGGGATAGACGCCTGTAATCCCTGCCATTGGGAGGCTGAGGCAGGAGGATCGCCAAGACCAGCCTGAGCTACATGGTGAGCTCAAGACCAGCCCTGTCTCAAAGAAAAGGAAGTCCCCATAGAGGGTCAGAAGAGCCCCGGCCCGTAGGCTGGCCATCCCCAAGGTCCAGAGGGCCCCACTCAGCCTCTCAGCCTTAGTTTCCCCATCTGTGAAATCCAGGGAATGAAGGTCTTGGTGCAGAGTGCCCACTGCTCCCCAGGGTCATGGAGGAAGTTTCAGCGGTGTCTCTTCCCGTGGACACCTGCAGCCCTTACAGCAGGCAGAGAGTTCCAGTGAGACCCCCTGCCTGGCTCCCACAGCTGTCCCCAGGGCTCCTGTTCCAGCTTCTCTGTCCCAGCTTTCCCCCCAAAATCCTTACTCCTCCCCCGACCCTGCAGACCCAGCAGGGAAACAGGAAACCCCAGGGGTGCACAGGGAAACAAGGAGTCATCACAGTACCGGGGAGGCTGAGGCAGGAGGCCCAACACAAGCTTGAGACCAGCCTAGAATAACTCCATAGCAAGGCTCTGTCTCAAAAACCAAAAATAAGATATTAAAAACAATGAGATCAAACAAGGAGTCATTCTTGGAAGACTGTCAAAAGTGGGGGTCAGAGATGCTAAGTCCAAAGTCAGCCGGTCTTGGGAGGGGAAGCACAGCTGATTACAAATTTCCCCTCGGAACCCAGAGCCCAAGCCACCCTGTGGCTGCTCTCAGAGCCGGGAACAGACCCTGAAGCTCCCGAAAGTGAGGTCTCTGAGCAGAGCCCCCCGCCAGCCCCAGGAGGAGGTGGATATGTCCTTCAGTCTGGGATGCCCGTTCTTTTTTTTTTTTTTTTTTTTTGTACCAGGGATGGACTCACAACCTCGCGCCCGCCAAGTGGGTGCTTATGCCACTGAGCTAAATCCCCAGCCCTTTTTTTGAGACAGGGTCTCACTGTGCAGTTCAGGCTGGTCTTGAACTCACTTTGTAGCCCAGCCTGGTCTCGAACTCACAACAATTCTCCTCCCTCAGCCTCCTGAGTGCTGAGATTAAAGGCATGCACTACCATGCCCAGCTTCCGTTCTTATTCTTTTTTTTTTTTTTGTGGCACCGGGGATCGAACTCACAACCTCATGCCTGCCAGGCAGGCGCTTAAGCCACTGAGCCAAACTCCCAGTCTCTGTTCTTATTCTTTATCTTGAGATGGAATCTGACAAAATCACTAGGTTTCCCAGACTGGGCTCAAATTTGAAATCCTCCTGCCTCAGCCTCCCAGAGAGCTGGAATTTGGAGTTACCACAGGAATTTGAACTTGTCAGGCCATGCTCTGGTGGGAGCCGAGGTGGTTGAGTTTGCAGAGCTCTCTCGGGGTGCTCCGGCAGTGCCTGTCCTTACATTCCCTCTTGGCATCCCCAAAATGGGGGTGTGCACAGGACGACCTTGGCCGCACAGCTGGGCCCTGCGGCGCCAGCCCAGCTCCTAGGCCTCCACTTCCCCGGCCGCAGCTTTGAGTTTCCAGGAATTTAAATAAAAACAGTGCCCAGCCAATTATCTGAAAAAGAAATCATGGATTTTTTTTTCCACCCTTAGCCTCCAAAAATATATCACAGGCCAAAACAAAAGTGTCAACCAATTTAGCTGAAGAAACCTCACCCCTCCTGCCAAGCCCGGAGCAGGGTAGGGGGTCTGGGCCGGAGCCACCCACCACCACCAAGTTCCTTCCGCCTCAGCCCTCCTTCCCCTGAGACCTCGGTGGCTTCGGGTGGGGCTCCTCATTGTCACAAAGACTGTCTCCCCCAGCTAAAGCTTTGTAGTCCTATGTCAAAGGCTTGGATATTCTGGTTCCTTATTTCCTCTCACTGAAAATTAGTATTTTCAAAAGCAGGGCGTGGCAGTGTATGCCTGTGATGCCAGCACTTGGGAGGCCCAGGCAGCCCACTTCCCCTTTTTTGAGACAGGGTCTCACTGTGCAGCCCAGGCTGACCTTGAACTTGCAGTGATCCTCCTGTCTCAGCCTCCCCAGTGCTGGGATGACTGGCCTGTGCCACCACACTCAGTTCCTCAACACTTTTAAAAAATATTTTTCTTTTGAGATGGGGGTCTCACAAAGTCACTAAATTGCCTAAACTGGGCTCAGACTTGCAATTCTCCTGCCTCGGCCTCCCACACAGGCATGGATCACTGTGCCCGGTTCCAATCATACCTTCTCCACTGGGCTCTGAAGAGGTTGAATTCCAGAAGCCAGCAGCAAGTCAGCCGCAGCACCCTCCCTGCTGCAGCTGGGAGCTGCCTGGGGCCTTGCTGGGCTCCACACACGAGCCCAGAGCTCTACCTGGGTCCCTCACGTTCGCTGGGCACTGCACCCCGGATCCCTAAAGAGACTGCTGCTCGAGGGGGCCACCCCACCCACAACCACCAAGGCCCTGTGGCGGCTCCTGGCCTCAATGTCACCAGCTTGCTCAGGCTTGGTCCATGCCCTGTCCCCGCTCTGACACTTGTGGCATACAGCAAACCACGGTTTCTGAAAATCAGACCCCTGAGCCACAAGCCCCAGCCCTTTTTTATCTTTCATTTTATTACTTTTCTATTATTATTATTTTTTGGAGGCAGTGGAGATCGAACTCACAACCTAGCGCCTGCCAGACAGGCACTTAAGCCACTGACCCAAACTCCCAGCCCTGGTTTTTGGAGGCAGGGTCGCACTATGTAGCTCAGGCCAGCCTTGGGCTCGAGTTGTAGCCTATGCAGGCTTCAAACTCACAGCGCTCCTCCTACCCCAGCCTCCTGAGTGCTGGGATGAAAGGCATGCGCCACCACACCTGGCTTTTATCTTTTATTTTGATACAAAGTCTCACTGAGTTGCTAAATTGGCTAGGCTGGGCTTGAACTTGTGACCCTCCTGCCTCAGCCTCTCACAGTGCTGAGATGACAGGCGTGTGTCACCCAGGTTGGCTGGAAATTCTTCCAAGGAACTGTGATCACTCGACTCTCTCTAGACCTATGCCCCAGACCTATCCCCTGTGCCTTAATGGGGGGGGGCCTCTCCCAGGCTCCCCCAGGGCCAGGCCCTGTCTGTGACCTCAGCAGGCACTGGGCACAGCATGCAGTGTGGTAGGCAAGCTCTGCGTCCTGTGCTCCCCAGTCCTCCCGGCTCACCCTGCGGAACTCACCCTGGTACGGGACTCAGTGGTGTCCCAGACCCTGAGTTCACATTCTTTGAAATCAGGAATGCATTCTGGGAACAGCAGAGGTTGGGAGTGGGAAGAATTTATCTGAAGAAAGGAAGCTTCTGCCTGAGAGGGACAGCAGGGGGCCCGGAAAGTGGGTTCCTCCCCAACCCTGCTTCTCAAGGGTGTTTCATTGAGTGAAGCCACGAGGTGAGGTGGGCTTAAGGTGGGGCAGAACTCTAATCAATCAATAAGATTACAGGTACTGTCCCTCAGGTAACACAGATCTCATGGCAAATCATGGATGGGTGCAGAGTGGGGCAGGGCTACGGTCATCCGGTAAGTACACGACAGGTGGAGTCGTTGGGGGAGAATTGATTAAATGGGCACCAAATGGGGAAGCAAGCGGAGTAGCCATCACACACAGGCAGACAAGGACTTTCCTGGAACGGGTGGGGTAAAAAGGTTTGGTCTCCACCCCAAAGTGATTTTTTTTTGTCTTTTTTGGTACCAGAAATCGAACTCAGGACCTTGCACTTCCCAGGTGGGTACTGTGCCTGTTGAGGTATATCCCTGGCCCTGTCTTTTTAAAATGGTCTCACTGACCTTGAGCTCACTTTGTAGCCCAGGCTGGTCTGGAACTCTCAAAGTTCTTCCTCCCTCAGGCTCCCGAGTGCTGGGATTCCAGGCATGCGCCACTGCACGGGCCTCACCCCAAGGAGACTGATGCCTGCCTAGACTATCAGTCACTGCTGCGCATCCCTGGGGACGTGCACAAGTGAGCTGTTCCTCTTTTCCCTGGCAGCCCAGCCTTCGGTGAACGCGTCTCCAGCCATAGCTGTCTCCCACCTTGACTGCTCGGGGGCCCAGCCCTGTCTGGCTGTCTGCGATGTTCCTGCCCCGCACTGCAGGCAGTGGGCACCTGTGACCCCAGGAGGCCACCGGATGTGAACCAGCTTGGCCCGCGGCCCGTCTCCTCCAGCTGCCTGCGGACCCGGCACAGCCCCCGCCTGGGTTGGGACGCACGGTGCCCTCCATGTGCAGTGCAGCTCCCTCCCCCAACTCCCTCCCTAGCAAACGGGCAGGGTGTGGAGCAAATCCATCAGGAGGCTGAGGCAGGAGGATTGCTGTGAGTTTGAGCCACTACAGACTGAGTTCAAAGCCAGCCTGACCCATTTGTAGTTAGTATGGTCAGGTCTCAGCTCAAAAAACAAAAGATACATAATTCCATCCATGCATGTAATCTGCAGTGTTTGCCTGCTGGCCGTCGTGACATAATCCTACCCTGCCTGTGTGCCACCCAGGGGTGAGCCAGGGGCCGTCCCAGGGGACAGCAACAGAGCTGAGTTCCCCACAAGTGCTCAGCCTGGCACTCGTCAGAGACCTGCTTCGCCTCCCCAGCTCCTCCCAAAGCCAGAGTCGGAGCCCCCTCTGGCAGGTCACCTCCCTGGGCTGTTTTCTCACCAGCAATTCACACCCTAAAGACAGAACCCCTTAACAATCAAGCTAATGTGCACAGACACCCAAGGTGGAGGGGGGCACCTGCCCATAATCCAAGCACCTCTGAGAAGCTGAGGCAGGAGGATCTCAAGATTCATCCCAGCCTGGGCAACTTAGTGACTCAGCAGAACCATCAGGTAAATAGCGCCAAGGGGTGGGGACAGCACTCAGCGCGGTGACCGTGGGCTGGATCCCCGGTGACTGTTCTTGAAGGCAGCGTAATCAAGTGCTGGGACTCCGGCGTGCGCCACCACGCCTGCTGGAAGAAGGATTAAGATGTGTCATGCGCATGTACCTGTGCCAAAGAATGTCATCACTGTGCACCGCAAACGTGTTCTAATAAAATCAGTAAACAAATGAGGATCGTGAGTTCAAAGCCACTGTGGGCTACACTGTGAGAGCCTGACCAGGAAAGAAGGAAGGAAGGAGGGAAGGAGGGAATGAGGGAAGGAGGGAAGGAGGGAAGACTGTTTCACTGAACACTGGAATCAGCACTGCCGCACCCTGAGGCATGAGATCTGCACGGACTCTCACCCGCACGCAGTGGCCCCCGTGGCCCCTCCCAGGTGACCTCCTGTCCAATTTCCTGGGTGGGGACTGAACTCAGTGCAGGGCTGGAACGGTGGGTACCATTTACAACTAGGGCTGTATGCACCTGTAATCCCAGCACTCAGGAGGCTGAGGCAGGAGGATCGCTATGAGTTGGAGGCCAGCCTGGGCCACCTAGTGAGTTCAAGGTCAGCCTGGAGTATTGGGGTACAATTATAATGTAAGAGTACATTTATAAAATAGCAAATTTAATAGGTATTTCACAGAGAGCGATTAGAAGTCTCTGACCAAGTTTCTGCTGCTGGATTCCGTTGACCTTGACAGTGTCTGAAGCAGCTGAGACCTCTGATAGGCACTGAGTCAGGGTACTCGTCTGTGCCACGAGTCAGCCTGGGCTGATCAGGACGCCTTTAACTACGCTCACCCTGTAAGGGCCCCTCCCCACAGGCCCGGAATGTTTCTCTAGTATGATAAACAATTCCTTTGTTTCAACAAATCTGTTCCAGACCAGCCTGCCTGTCGATATATATGACTCAATGGATGTAACCAACTATGTAACGTTGTGTCACTTGCTTTGTACTTCTCACTTGTAAATTCGGTAGAAACTAAGCCCTCTGTAAACTCAGGGCTGTTGCCTTTCTGGGACAATTCCTTGCCTTCTTCTCTCCTTGGTGGGAAGAATCTGCCTTTTGGTTTGTATTTGGGAATTTTTCCTCAACAGGACTCCATAGTGAGATCCTGTCTCAAAAAAAAAAAAAAAAAAAAAAAAAAAAAAAAAAAAAAAAAAAAAAAAAAAAAAAAAAAAAAAAAAAAAAAAAAAAAAAAAAAAAAAAAAAAAAAAAAAAAAAAAAAGAACTAAATAAATAAATCATAAAATGAGGGCTTTGTAGGCCTGCAATCCCAGCTATTCAGGAGGCTGAGGCAGGAAGATTGCAAATTCAAGCCCAGCCTGAACCACTTAGTGCTGCAGCAAGAACTTGTCTAGAAATAAAAAATAACAAAAGGCTGGGGAAGTAAGTCAGCATGAAGGCCCTGGGCTCAATCTTCAATCCTGGTCCTGGAAATAAATAAACAAGTAGATAATAAATGAGGGCTTTAAACAATTATTTTCTGTATGAGGGCTAAGCCAGGGCCTTCAGGCTGAGCTACTCCCCAGCCTTTTCTGTGTTGTATTTTGAGACAGGGTCTTGCTGAGTCACCCAGGTTGGGATGGAACTTGCAGTCCTCCTGCTTCAGCCTCCCAGAGTGCTGGGATCACAGGCCTGGGCCCCCCATGCCCAGCTAATGCAGGCCCCTTGGCTCCCGACCTCACAAAAACCCCAGCGGGGCTGTCTGTGTCCTGTCCACGTCTGCTGACTCCTCCTCCTGCCCCGCTCCTGCCCCTCCTGAGTTAACCTTGCAGCCGCTTCCTGTAAAGCCGACTCCCAGTCCCTGCAGTGACAAGAAGCAGCTGCCGGCTGCCGGGTCACGGCCGCCCGGTAAACCCTCATGCGCCTGGGACCCCGGGACTTCTTCAGCCTGTGCGGGAAGTCCCACTGGCCACTGGGCTGGTGGCTTCCCAGTAAATACTTTCTGGGCCAACATCCTCTGGATGACTCTGGGGGTGTAGGCTGCAGAGTGGAGCCTGTCCCGTCGAGGGGTCCCCAGCACCTGTGCTCGTGTGCAGGAGATTGGGGTGCAGACCCCCCCCTCCCCGCAGAGAGTACTCGAGAAGAGTTGTTTGTTCTAAGTAATAAACTCCAGCAGCGTGGCCTGGTGGTACATGTCTGTCATCCCAGCACTCGGAGGCTGAGGCAGGAGGAGCGTTGCAAGTTTGAGACCAGCCTGGGCTACAAAGTGAGCACAAGGCCAGCCTGAACTGCACAGTGAGACCCTGTCTCAAAGAGACAGAAAAAAAAAAAAGGCATAGTTCAGTAAGATCACCTGGGCTCAAGGCTCAGTGCCACAAACAAAACAAAGCAAACGAATTTTTTAAAACCCTAAAATCACCATCTTGCTGTAAAATGCACTTCTTACGTCTTCCCAGTTTTGGGATTTTTTTTTACAGTAGGTTTTCCCAGATGGAAAATTACTAGGAAGAACTTGTGAAAAACCTGGAGAAGTGCCTTAAAGAGACAGAGTCCTTTTCTTTGCAAGTTCATGGAGGCCACACCCTCCCCTCCCTGGGCTGTGGCTGTCACCGGCAGCTCCCAAGTCCAGCATTTTCTCCTGTCACAGCCTCCTGTGTGCTGGGGTCTGTGTCAGAACCTGCCTTCTGCAGGCAGCTCACCCTGTGATGTTTGCTTACTTACTGGTGGCACTGGGGATTGAACCCAGGGCCTTTGCACTCCGCTGCACCCCCAGCCCTTTGTCCTTATTTGTTTAACACAGTCTTGCTAAGTCACTAAGTTGCCCAGGCTGGGCTTCAATTTGGGATCCTCCTGCCTCAGCCTCCCAGAGTGCTGGAATGACAGGCATGCGCCACCACACTCGGCTTTGCTCTGTGATCCTAAAGCCCAGGAAGCCCAATCCCCCAGCTCAGCGGACACAGGCTGCGTGTGGATCCCCAGCCCCTCATTCATCTCCTGAGACATCGAAACCAGTGTTCAGGAGAGTTTTCATCACACGCACAGGTGCACGCGCGCTCACACACACACTCACACACACACTGCAGAGAGCTGTGAGCCCCGCTGGTCTCCGGGCCCAGTGCTGGGACCTGCAGGTCCAAAGTGCAGGACATGGGCTCCTCGGGGGCTAGGTCTCTCTGGGGGTTTCAGAGACCCTCCTCTGGGCTGGACACCTGCCTGCATCTGCAGGCGGGGCGGACCCCTGTGAGGCCAGGTGTGCCTGGGTGGCACCCGTCAGTGTGCCCCGGATTCCCATGGGGCTGGGCTGGCAGTGCTTCCCGACACATTGATGACACGTGGGGAAAACCTTGCTTCTCCACCTCCTCCCCTTCACCGTCCTGTTTCTCCTTCCTCTTCTCAGCCGGCCCTGGATCCAACCCAGGGCCTTTGCACTGAGCCACCTCCCTCAGTGTTTTTAAAATCTGAGATTGGTTATGTCACTAAATTCCCCAGGGTGGGGCTTGAAATTTTTGTTGTTGTTTTTGCTGTTTTTTGAGACAGGGTCTTGTCGTGTAGCCCAGGCTGGCCTCAAACTCCCAGCGCAATCCTCCTGCCTCAGCCTCTCGAGTGCTGGGATTACAAGCATTTGCCACCACGCCTGGTTTGAACTTGTTTTTTTGAGACAAGCTCTCAATATGTAGTTCAGGCTGGGCTCAAACTCATAGCACTCCCCCTGCCTCAGCCTCCTGAGTGCTTGGATTATGAGTATGTGTCCCCACACCAGGGCCGGGCTTGAACTTGAGATCCTCCTGCTTCAGCCTCCCAAGTGCTGGCATTGCAGTTGCTCACCGCCGTGCCCAGCTCTCTTGGTTGTTTTCAACCTGCACCTCCCTGTCAGCTGTCACCAAGGAGCCTGTGGAGTGGAGGGCAGCCCACAGCTGCCTTCCGAGGTCACAGGAAAGGAACAGAAAAGCGCGGAGGCGGAGGGATGGGCAGGGCCCTGCGAGGGGACAAAGGTCTCCTGGGAACTGGCACAGTGGAGGCCGGCGTCTGGGAAGAGGCGCATTCCCGAGCACAGGACGAGGCCACGAGCCCGAATCAGATGTTCACCACAGGCGCTGCCCTGCCGGCGGCCCGAGAGTCCCTGCCCAGCCCTCTGGCCTTTGTGGGTTCGCTGAGTTGACCCTGAGCGAGGCTCCGTGTGGTGTCCCAGCCGGGCTCCTCCTGGCGGTGCTGGCTCAGTGACTGGAGCCTGGAGACATGCAGACAGCCTGTGGATCTGCGGTGCCTCGCCCAGGGCCACACGGAGGACAGAGGGACAGAAGCCTGCACCTGCTGCTCATGCATATTCACGAGGGGGCAGGGCCTCCAGCCCAGCTCCGGGCACCTGGAAGCGGTGCTTTCCAGCGTGTGGTTTCCGGGCTGGGCTTGTGCAGCTGCCCGTGGGTGATGCCCAGCGCCAGTTCCTGCAGCTGTTTTCGGTATGCAGATGGCTTCTTTTTTCCTTTACCAATCTAAAAACGGACACTGTCAGCTGTGATGGGCACACCTGTAATCTCAGCACTTGGGCAGGAGTATCGTTGCGAGTTTAAGACCGGTCCAGGTTACAAAGTGAGCTCAAGGCCAGCCTGAACTTCATAGGAAGACCTGTTTCAAAAAGGCAAAATTTAGGGGCCAGGGATTTAGCTCAGTGGCACAAGCGCCTGCTTGGCAAGCACACAAGGTCATGAGTTCAATCCCTGGTACCAAAAAAAATAAAATAAAATAAAATTTAAAAAAAAGAGAAAGAGAGAGAGACTTAAATTAAAAAAATAAACCTTGGCTCATCATCAAAGATCTGGAATGAAAACTCCAGGAAAAGAAAAGGAAGACTCCTCTTGGTGACCTTGTCACCCGACACCAGCACATGGCTTTGGGAGTTGAGTTGCTAAGGGCTGACAGTTTCCGTCCCTGCAGCTCACTGGCCCTGGCCTGCGGAAGGGCTCTGCTGGGCCACGCTCGCTGCCTCACACCTGCAAAGCACAGCTCTGCCGGCCGCTCTGACGTCACACAGGACACCGGTAATGCTGGGTCCCACAGTGGACACGGCCAGCTGCTGGTCACTGGCTCTGTTGCTGTCATTGTCGCTGTCTGATGCCAGCTCGTACCGGGCTCAACAGCCCACTCTGCCGGGAGCTGCGTCTCTGCGTGAGTCTCCGTGGGCTGCTGGTCTCTGGTGTTCTCTGCCATCAGCAGCTCTGAGCACCTTCTCACTCCGCCTCACCTCGGGATGAGCTCCTTGGCAGACTGACAGGACTCTCAGCGCCCTCGCCGCTGAGGAATAAACCCCGAGCAGGGTAGCAGGGCCGTAGTGCAGCACCAGGGCTCAGCATGCAGGCCGGGCCTCCTAGGCTACACCCCGGGTAGCCGCTGCAGACCTGTTTAGTGAGGGTGAGGGCCAAAGCCAAGGACTCTTCTGGAAGGCCTGCTGTGAATGCTGGGTATGCAGATGAGGGACCTAGACCCTACCTTTCCTGATCTCAGCCACCCCGAGATGCCCTCTCCTTTCTCAAAAAGGCCACGGTGTGGACCAAAGTGGGAGGTGGGGGGTAGCCCACGTGGCCCGGCCGGCTGCACTCATGTCGGAGTGGGGGGCGGCAGGTTGGTAGCCCAGGGAGGACACAAAAGCCAACTGTCCTGTCTGTTGGGGTGTGGGGGGAGGACAAAGAGAGAGGCAGAGAGCTGCCAGCCACGTCACACCCCCTCCCATAGGACACCCAGGGGGGCTGAGGTATAAAGGCTTGCACGGGGGTGGTGCCTGCCCACTGCCCCGCTCACTCCAGCAGGCAGAGACCATGGCCGGTCCACCCTGTGCCCTGCAGAGAAGCCTGCCGGGAGCCACAGAGCCACTGTCCATCCGTGGCAGAAAGCTTGCCAGCCCAACCTGTGCAGCACTCGCCCAAAGAGCTGGCAGAGAGGTTCAAGACTCCAGCAAGACGTACACTTTGAGAGGCCCAGGACTTCAGAGCTGCCAGGAAACCCGGGGGCAGCTCGGTGAGGGAGCCGGATGAGCTCCACTGTCACTCGGTCTGGGACCTGGGGCGGTGGCTTCTCCTCCTCCAACTGTGAGCTCTGTGTTAATAACCGACACACTGAAGGATGCCGGGAAAATGTAGTGTCACGTGTGGCAGGCAGGAGTGGTCTGGCATGAAGTCTATCTTAGTTACTTTCTTGTTGCTTAGACAAAATACCCAACATCCACAACCCTAAGGAGGAGACGTTTATTTCAGCTCTCAGTTTGTCAAGATTCAGTCCACAGTCGGCTGGCTCCAAGGCAGAGTGGCACAGCAGAGGGGCCCGGCAGCCGAGAAACAGTCCGTGGCAGGGCAGCGGGAAGCAGCGAGACTTCTTCCTCCTTTCCCTTTTTATTCCATCCAGGCGGCAAGCCTATTGGCTGGTGCCACCCACACCCGAAGTGAGCCTTCTCTCTTCAGTCAGCCCGTCATCCAGACACCCAGTGACCGGTCCAGGAGTGCACGCCCATGATCCAGTCACTCCCAAAAGCTCCACCTAGGAACGCACGAGGCTTGGGGGGACATCTTGGCACCTAGTGAACTGTAACAGAATCCAAGCCCCCTCCCCCCGGAAATGTGTGTTTGTGAGTCTGAGTGTGAGTGCATGCGTGTGTGTTCACGTGAATGCTGGCCTGTGTGGTCCGTGCAGTGTGAGAATGTGTGTGATCGTGTGTGCATATTTGAGCCTGTGAATGCGCGTGCAAGTGCCTGCTCGCACTGCTCGTGGCCTGGCTTGGCACCTCCCCTTCCCCCATGGCTGCCCCTAGATGGGACGGCCCCCTCCAGTGGCAACCTGAGCATCCTATACAAAGTGAGGCCATGCATCGGGATTTCTCTCTCTCTCTCTTTCTCTCTCTCTGTCTCTGTCTCTCTCTCTCTCATTTTATTTAAATGGGATATCACAGTGTAGCCAAGGCTGGCCTCAAACTTGCAGCAATCCTCCTGCCTCAGCCTCCCTTGTGCTGGGATGACAGGTGAGTGCCACCATGCCCAGCAGCCTTATCTCTTTGCAGAAAAAAAATGTAGGTGTGATGTGGGGAAAGCTGGAGACCCCATTTCCCCTCTCTCAACAGCTCCTACCTGAAGTCAGCCTGGCTTTGTGCTGCACGTAAAGGAGAGACATTTCTCTGCGGAAAGGACAGAGGTGGCAGGGCCTTCTGGTCGTTCTGTGTGAAGAGCCAGGTAGGAAGCCAGGCCTGCAGGCTCAGGAGCAGCCCCGGGGGATGAACCAAGTGTTTACGGAGCCTGCATCCTGAGTCACACCCGTGCCAGGCTCCAGGGTGCAGGGACAGACCAGTGGCTATGGACAGGTGACCTTTAGATGGTGGCCATCAGAGGAGTCATGGAGAGAATGAAGGAGTTGCCCTGGAAACCGAGTGCCTCCGCCATTTAGAATATCACTGTGTTCAAGCCAGGCATATAATGGTGCACACCTGTCATCCTAGCACCCTGGGAGGCTGAGGCAGGAGAATTGCACATTTGAGCTCAGCCTGGGCAATTTAGTGAATTAGAGACCCTAAATCACTCAAAAAAAAAAAAAAAACACGAAGAGGACTGGGACCAGGTGTGATGGCACAGATCTGTAATACCAGCACTTGGGGAGCTGAGGCAGGAGGATCGCCGCAAGATCAAGGCCAGCCTGGACTGCATGGTGAGACCCTGTCTCGAAACTCCTGAGTGCTGGGATCGCAGGTGTGCGCCACTGCAGATGGAAGTCCTGATCAGTGGCCTGAGGGTGGACCTGAGGTACTGAGTTTTCCTAAGCACCCACGTGCATCGGGGGCTGCTGGCCTTGGGCCCACAAAAGTCACAGCACCTTCAAGCATGGGGGCCACACGGAACGCTCTCTGGCCTTGTCTTCGGGCTGTGCGGTTGTCCGTTTGTTTTCCTGTGTGGTAAGGCAGAGTGGGAGGAGAGACTTGATTTGAACGGGAGACCGGAGGACTGGAAGGAACTTGCTCCGGCTTACACCCCAAAGGGCCCCAGAGCCTCCAGTGTCTGGAAGGACAGTGGCTCAGGCGGCTGACTGCTGACTGGTGGTAGGAGGCGGGACCCAGCTGGAAGGAGCGGTAGCTTGGGTGTGGCTGGGAAGGGCCCCTCTCCCTCCAGGCCCCGCCCTTGGCTCTGCTTCCTGGCCCCCGTGATGGAAGCCCCATCCACCACCCCAGCCCCTTACACCACTCTGCCGCCCAGGCAAGGCCTGAAACTTCTGAAACAGGAGCCAAAATACGCCTCTCCTCCTCTAAGCTGTGGGGTCGGGAATCGTGGCCCACTGGCGAGAAAAGTGACGAGGACAGTACAAGTGCGAAGGCAGTGCAGACTTGCCCGTGGCATCAGGACTTCAGCGAGGCTGGGCCCTGAGCTCCCCCGATCACCCCGAGCTCTGGCAGCACCTGTGCCGAATGACCATGAAGTTTGTCGCCGTGTGATGTCCTCGCGGAGTGGGAACGCGGCTCCCAGGAATGTGTGTCCCTCGGCCACTCAAGGCTGAAGGGGCAGCAGGGGGTGAAAGCAACACAGCTGGTGTCCAGAGGCCACGGGGGCCCTGTGTCCGGAAGGCCACTGCTGTCCTGTTCCCAGGAACCAGCTGAGGTGGCCACATCCAGGAAGCAGGGGTCCCGGATGCCGCCGTCCTCTGGACAGCAGCAGGGGCTGCTCCTGGGCTCCTGGGCTCCTGACACCACAGGCCGCACTGTCCCTGAGCCGGCGAGCTTTACACATGGACAGGCACCGTGTCCTCCTCTGGACAGCTGACCTCATGGCATATGGGACGGAGGTCTCAGCAGGTGCCCACGGCCCTCCCGAGGCGGGGTGGGGGTTGAGCACAGGGATTCGTTGCTTCACCATGTGCCGGGCACGCTGCCTGTCATCAACTCTGTGCAAGACAAAACCAAAGCCACCCGCGCTGTCCCTGCTGGAAGCAGCTCCCGGGCGTCCCCTGCACCACCTCCTGCGGTCCAGCCTGCACGCACTTGGTTCTGCTCCTACCACCTGTGTCGCATGACCGAGGAACCCTGAAGACTTTCCCTTGCTGTCCATGCCAAGCTGCTCCCCGTCCCCTCCCTGGGTGGGGGGGGGGTCCCCAGGAGAGGTGGGGGAGGGAGCCGGAGCCGCAGGGAGAGGCCGCCCTGTCTCATCGTCGTCCACTGGGCTATTTCAGTCCCCAGACTGTGTCCGCCCATCGCAGCTCTGTAATTAGAGGGTCCCCGTCAGCTCTCTCTGGATGCCAATGCCACACCAAAGGGCTGCGAGCTGGGCAGTGTTGCACCAGGAAATAACAACGCAGGGACAACAGGAGCCAGCAGACCACGGCCACAGGAAGGACCTCGACTCCCAGGCAGACAGGAGACGCCTGCGCTGGGAGAAGGCTGAGTGGAGTCCGTGTCTCAGAAACACACCCGAGCCGTCGGGGAGGAGGAGGAAGCTGGGCTGGAGAGATCGGGGAAGGACCCGCCACCCTCACCATTGTAGGAAGATGGAGAATGACTGTCCAAGCAGCCAGTGAAACAGTTCTACACAGCAGGAGACACTAACAGCTGGACCGCCAGCACGCGCTGGGTGCTGCTTCTCTAGAAGGTTCAAAGGAGCAGCCCAGGCCCCAGCAACGACCTTAAAGCCTTGCCGAGGGTCTTCCCTGCTACAGCTGATTCTCGGCGTGGCCTGTGAAAACCATCGGGAAACTCAAACCACAGATTCTATGCATTGGTTCTGCACCAGCTGAATTCATTTCTGTGACTTGAGAGTTTTTTTGTTTGTTTTTTGTCATTTTTTTTAGACAGAGTCTTGTTATGCAGTTCAGACTGGCCTTGAAATCGTGGTGATTCTCCTGCCTCAGCCTCCCAAGTGCTAGAATGACAGGCGTGTACCTCCATACTCCGCTTGTAATTGTGTTTTTAAGTGATTCTCCAAAATGACTGTCCTAGTACAAACCCTTGAAGAACTTCAGGTGGAAACCAGCTCCAGGCAGGAGTGGGTTTGGTCTTACTCCATTTCTGTTGCTGTAACAAAACACCTGAGGTTGGGAGATTGATAGTGAGAAGAGGTCAGCTCGGTTGCTGGTACTGGAGTCTGCCCAGTCCACCCTTAGGCAGCGCCATCTGCCAGACACTGCGCTGTGGCTCCACATGGTGATGGTGGACGCAGAAGACCGGGTCCCTGAGGGGAACCACGGAGGTGCCGGCCTCAATTGATCAATGACAACTCCTGCTGGAGTCAGGAACCCAGGCCAAACATGACAGCTCTGCAGATCTAGAATGGCTTTAGAGGGCGGAGCCTCGACTTCATCACCTCCAGCTAGGCCCCGCCTCTTAAAGGGGCCACATCTCTTAACCCTCTGACAGCATATATTGGGTGATACTATGTACCCCCAAGTCCTCATATACTTTTGATGGGGCTGAGTCTGGCGCTTGTGATTGGTTTGTTGTCTAGAGCTGGGACTGGTGATGTGAGTGCTGCACCCACCCAGGGTGGAGCTGAGATACAGTGTAAAGGAGGCGGGTCTTCCTCTTGCTTGCTTCCTACCCCTCTCTCTTGAGCATGCCTTGCTGTTTGCGGCCACCATGAATTGCTGTCCCACCACCCCACGCTGCCTTGGAGCCAACTGAACATGGACTGAAACTCCCGAGAAACTAAGAAATAAGCCTTTCCTTCCCTAATTTTGGGCGTCAGGTGTTCTGTCTCAGCAACGAGTGAAAAGTAACTGAGACACAGCAGAACCAAGCTCCCAGCCCATGGAGCAGGGGGGACATGGGTGACGGAGACACCGCCATCTCCTCTACGATCCCAAAGGTCCCCTTTCTGAGACTCCTGAGGCCATGCTGGAAGACAGGAACCCCAGCATGGAGAGGCTTTCTGTAGCCCGAGATGGAGTAATTTGTGCGTCAAGGGAGGAGGGGTTGGCGGGGTCCAGCCCAGGAGGGGTTCTCCCTGCCGTCCCCCACCTCAAGGCTCAGGTGGTACTGGGGCCAGCCGTGGCAGGACAGATGTCGTGGTCTCCTGCTTTGGGGAACAGCCCATCGTGCCAGAATCAAAGTGTCTACCATCTTTGTGAACACTCTCACAAGAACCAATCTCATTTATTGTACTTTTTAAAAACTTTATTTTTCAGTACTGGAGGGTAAGCCCAGAGCTTTTGCACTGAGCTGCACCCCCAGCCGCCTCCCCGCTTTTATATTTTTATGTTGAGACGGAGTCTCACCAAGTTGCTAAATTTCCCAGGCTGGCATTGATCTTGAGATCCTCCTGCTTCAACCTCCCAGAGTGCTGGGATGACAGGCTGAACCAATCTCACTTTGACTTCTCAAAAACCCCATGGTATGGGCAAGGCAGGGATATTTAACAGATCAGAAACTGGCTCAGGGGCCACCAGTCCACCGTCACACATCCCTGAGAGGCTGGGCCACAAGACACAGAGCCACTGGACTCCTCTGTGTCCCTGTCTTCCTCCGTGGAACCGGCCAACCTCACTGTTCCTTGTGGGGACCCTGGGTGTTGGCACAGCCTTGCTACCTTCCCCAGCCTCCCTAAGATGTCCTTAAGGACAGCGACTGAATGTTTGTAACTGTTCTCAGGACAACACCAGTTACTATACAATTATTTCAACACAAAACCTCAAAACACACCCACGGGAATGGTGGCCTCAATGCCCGGTTCACAGGAATGTCGGAAAATGCACCATGGGTCATCTGAAGTATTTCATGCATGCGTGGGATAAATCTGAATTCCACACCCAGTTCATTTTCCAGTCTCGGTACCTAAGGTGACTTCGGGGCAAATGTTTGAGGTACAGACTTCAGGAGATGAATCAGTAAGACATGGTGGCGTACACCTTGAAACCCAGCACTCTGGGAGGCTGAGGCAGAAAGATTGCAAGTTCAAGCCCAGCCTGGGCAATTTAGCGAGACCCTGTCTCAAAAAATGACAAATGAAAAAGGGCTGGGAATGCAGTTCAGCACGGAGGCCCTGGGTTCCACCCCCAGGACCCAAAACAAAACAACGAAAGACCCGGCCAAGGGCCAAGAGTACAGCCGGGCAGAGCCTGTGCCTAGCTCGCACAGGGCAGTGTAGACCAACAAAGTTTAAAGTAAGCCCCGGCCACCCACAGTCCCCTCAGTCGCCCAGCTGGAGGCCCAGATCTCCTAAGGGAGACAGGCTGGGGTGAAGGGCAGTGGGGTCCCCGCCTCTGGGCAGGGCCCCTAACTAGACCAGGGCTGCAAACCCAGGTGGGGAGCATCGTGGATGCCCCTGGGTCCCTGCCACCCTGCCCGGCCCAGCCGTGAGCCAGGGTTCAGCTGCAGCCCTCCCTCGGGCGCCGGGACTCTGGTGGGGCTGGCAGCAGAGTGGACCCCCCGGACCCTGCAGACAGCGCTCTGTGCCTGACTGAGGCCTGCTCACCCTGCCGGGGCCACACCCGGTCATGAGTGGGAGCTGGGTCTCCCATGCCCACCCCACCCGGCTCCTCACCCGGCTCTGAGACGTCCCCTCCAGAGACCCTGCTGCCTCCAGCCCTGGTCCTACACCGTGGCCTGGTCCCAGGATGTCCTTAATGGGAACCCCGTCCCCCAACCCAGGGGCTCAGCAGGGACTGTGTTCTGTCACCTGGACCATGGCCTGTGGCCCCAGCTGGTGGGGATCCCAGGTCTCCCGCCCTGGTTTGGGGTGCCCAGGCTCCCAGGCTGTTCATAGACCTCGATGTGAAGCTCCGACCCTTCGGGGGTCTTTGCCTTCGCACCTTACACCCGGGAGCCCACACAGCCTGGAGGCTGCCCCTGCTGTCCCCCAGGGTCAGTGAGGGCGACCGGTGTGTGGCCCTCAGCCTTCATCACCAGCGGGGACCACAGGGCACAAACCTCAGAACTGCACTGGCAGTGACCCAGGGGACCACGGTGCCTGAGCAGGGCCTGGCCTGGGAAAGACACAGGGTGTAGCCTTCGCCCGCCTTAGCCCTGTCCCTGAGCCCACAGGGGGACCCTGCACACACAGCCGGCCTTGGAGGGCCAGGAGGCACTGAGGGGTGGGTGCCAGCAGACTTACTTAACTTTGCCGTGACACCCAGGGAAAGACAGGGTCCCAGGCGAACCCGGTTCCCAGAAGTGTGAGGACAGCTTGGAAGTGGCCTGGGTGCCTGTAGGGGAGACTCTGCCCCCATGCCACCTCCTCTGGAGGGGGACTGCCCCTTGCCTGCCAGGCTGACTCAGGGGCAGGGAGGGGGGGTGCGCTGTTTATTTGCTTGTTGACGGTTTCAGTGAAGGTGCGACTTCTCGCTGGATGGATTTGCGCAGTCGCATGTATCTCGCCCGCCCCTTGTGTGTCCCTTGTCCGTCCGTGTGTGGAGGACAGTGCCCAGGTACGTCCTCAGCTTTTATGGGTCATTTTGGGACACAGACCTGAGAAATTATGAAATTGTCTGGAATTTGTGATCCTCCTCCCTTTGCCTCCCGAGTGCTGGCCTCACAGGCGTGCGCCACCAGAGGTCTGGACGACTTCCTTTGTCCCAGAGGACATCAGATGGGGCCCCTGAACTTGAGGAACCAGTGGGGAAGAAAGTAGTTTGCTTCTTCCAGGGAGAAGAGGTGGCAGGGCCCAGGGGACAGGGACATATCTGCGGGAAGGGACAGAGGAGCTGGAGCCTGCCAGAGGGAAGCTGGGGCGTCCAGGAACAGCAAGGGTGTGCTCGGTGGCATCTGGTGACCAGCCCGGACCCCAGGCACCTTCAGAGTCCAGGGTCACTGCCTGTGGGGCAGGTGGTGGTGGGGACTGTGTCTGGCTGGAAGCGAACTCGGAAAGGGGTCTGGGGGTCCCGTGGAGTTGGCTGTGAGCCCAGAGCCGAGTGGATCCAGGCTCCACAGAACCACAGTGGCCGCAGACCCTGGCCAGGGCAGTGGGGTCCGAGCTCGGAGAGCGCGGCGCAGGGAAGGCAGGTCACCCGCCCGGGGTGTGCAGAGATTGACGTGAAAACAGGCGGTGGCAGCAGGGACCTCGTCTTCTTCGATGCGGGGCCGTCCTGTGTGCTGACTACAGTGGCCACGACACCTGTGGAGGCGGGGACAAAGCAAGAGAACCGACCCGGAACGCACCCACACGGGCCGCAGCCAGAGCTGCGGAGGGGAGACGGGGCGGGCTGTTTCCGGGACCTGGCCTCTCTGACTTTGTAAGTTTCTGTGGGTCCATCGTGATCACTAAATAAAAAGCTAAAAAGAAAATTCGCCCTGCCGTGGCAGGACCACAGAACCCCCAGCACTTTCTATCCGCCCGCCCACTGATTATTTGCTCGTCTTCCTAGAGCCAGGCCGTCTCCTTTGGCATTTGGATCCCAACCGTTCCTCCAAGACAATACTCCGCTCATCCTGCGGGAGACAAAGGTCCCATCACCCCAGGACTGCAAGGAGGGAAACGATGCCGACCCCGCAGGCTAACGGGAACGCAGGAGGTGACGGAGGCCCTGGACCCGAGGCCCATGCCGGGCCCTGAGTGACAGCTCCCAGTGAGATGCTCGGACGGCCGCCGCCAGGGTCTCCCAGGCCCGGCTCTGTATGGGGCTTGCGGGGCCCCAGGGCCGGTGTTCAAGCGAGTGTGACAGAGGGCATCAGAGGCACACCCCGCAGAGACCTAGGCACCCAGGGAGCTGGTGGTGGCTGCGTCTCAGCTGGAAGAGTAGACTGCAGGGGGCTGTGGTCCCCGGGGACACAGGGACCACAGGGACAAGAGCAACCTCATCCACCTGTCACCCCTGAGCAGGAACGAGGGGACCGTGAGTGCTGGGAACCAGGCTGTGTTTAGTGACAGCAGCAGGGAGGGCAGGACGGTCCCACCCGCTTGCCGCCCGGGTTCCTGCTGTTGGCGCTCAGGCCGCCGGGTCCGCACAGTCTTCCTGGCTCCCAGCGTCTCTGTGAGCCCGGAGCGCCACCCCGCAGCAGCAAGCACAGCTGTGTCCTGCAGTTGCAGGGCTTGGAGCTTGTAGGAGAGTGAAAAGCAAGGCCCCAGTGCCCATGAGGCTGTGACACCGGCCCACACAGCCAAGGCAGCTGCCCAGGGCCAGGCCCGCTCTGCTCTGATGCCCACGGGCTCTAAGCCTGGTCCCAAGGGCGCCACTGGAAGCCTCACCTGTTTCTGTCCAGAGGTGGGGAAGGGAAACAGGCCGTCCATACCGAGAGAGACGCAGCATAACGATGGGAAATGCAGTGTTGAAAGTAAAAGCCAGGGGCGGTGGCACACATCTGTAGTCCTAGCCCTATGGGAGGCTGAGGCAGGAGGATCACAAGCTCAAGCGACTTAGTGTGGCCCCTGTCGCAAAATAAGAATAAAAAGAAAAGCCCTGGGCTCAGCCCTAGTAGAGTAAATCAGTAATAAGTAATGGAGTAGAGAATCCGACTCACAGTGCTCCTCCCAGCACGGACACAGAGGGGAATCGCACACGGACAGTGCAGGCTTCACGGTGCTGGCTGAGCATCGACTCCCACTTTGGAGAGCAAACCTGAGCTGAATGTCTGTCTCCTCTAGTTAGATGGGGCGCTCGCTCCCAGACACACGGGGACCTGGGGGGCAGATGCAGCCTCACCCTGCATCGGGTGTCCTTTCGCAGGGCTGAGGGACGGACACCTCAACGGCTGGTGCGACACAGTTTTCGGGTGTCTAGGGTGCTTTGGAAGAGACTGACAATGTCTGCGTCTGTGGCTGGGATGGGTCAGCCCTCACCAGTGTGGGTGACAGCCAGTCACAGGCCAGGTGCAGAGTGTGGAGGGAGGGACAGTCCTCTCCTCCTGCCCTCGAGCCCTGGTGCCCAGGTCTCCGGGCCTGCGGACTGGGACAGACTGACTCGGCTGCTTCCTGGGACTCTGGCCGCCTGACCTCCTGAGCCAGCCCATGTCCCTCTCTCCTGCTGGCCCTGTGTCTGCAGCACCGGGGCGACACGCTGGTCCCTGCAGAATTTATAGTTTAATAGTTACATGGCAGTTTCAAATTCCAATATGCCACAACCTCTTTGGAACGCCGCATTACTCTTTAAATTCCCAGCCGGAGCCTGTTGCGGGGTGGGGGTGGGGGTGCACGCCTGTTACCCTGGAAACTGTGGTCTTCGCACTGACTCTGTAGCTCTGCCTTTTCCTAGAGGCCCTGGGTCAGGACCACACAGCACAGCCTGTCAGACGGGCGTCCGCGCCTGGCCGTGTGCTCTCGCCCCAGTGCCGGGGCCGCCGCTGTTCTGACAGATGTGCAGGGGGGTGCATTGCTGTTTTAATTTGCAGCTCCCTGATGACAGGCCAGGTGTCTGTTTGAAGCTTTCTTTCATTTGACCTCCCTTTTTTTTTTTTTTTTTTTTTTTTTTGGTACCTGGTATCAAACTCACAACCTTGCGCCTGCCAGGCAGGTGCTTACACAACTGAGCTAAATCTCCGGCCCTGTTTTTTGAGACAGGGTCTCAGTATGCAGTTCAGGGTGGCCTTGAACCTCACTTTGTGGCCCAGGCTGGTCTCAAACTCAATGATCCTCCTGCCCCAGCCTCTCGAGTGCTGGGATTACAGGTGTGCACCACCACGCTCGACTTTTACTGACCCGTTCTTTTGTGTCCCGGGTTTTTTGTTTTGTTTTGTTTTTTGAAGTTTTCATTTTAGTTTTTTGAGATCATGGGGCTTGGACCTGTTGGCAAACACTCAATCCATGAGCGACCTCCTCATTCTTTTTATTTTTTATTTTGAGACAGAGTGTCTTAGTTACTCTTCTCTTGTTGCTGAGATAAAATGCCCAACACCCGAGGTTAAAGGAGGAGAGGCTGATTTGGCTGCAGTCTGCAGAGGTTTCAGTCCAGCACCAGCTGGCCCCAGGCAGGAAGGCTTCACAGAGGAGAGCAGTCTGTCGGGGGCAGAAGACAGCAAAAGCAAGCAAAGGCCCTGAGCAGGGCCCTTCTTCCCCTCCTACCTTACCCCGGGCAGCACTCACACCCTCATCCCAGTGCCCTTGATCCCAGCACTGCACCATGAATTAATCCCAGCCTCATGCACCGTAAATCCAGCCACCTCCGAGAAAGCCCCACCTCTGACCACATGAGGCTTTGGGGGACATCCAGACACCTGCTAAGTTGACCTGAGTGGCCTTGAACTTGCAAGCCTGCCTCAGTCTCCTGAGTAGCTGAGGTTCTAAGCATGCACCACTTTACCGGGCATTGTTTTTGCCCATTTTAATCGGGTTGTCATTTTCTTATTGTTGAATTTTGAGGATTTGTTGTATATTCTGCCTATCAGGCCTTTGTCAGATATGTGTATTTACAAATATTTTCTTCCAGTCTGTGTCTTTTTGTTCTCTTAGCTGTATCTTTTACAGAGAAGAGCTTTTTAAATAATTGTCATGTCCAAATTATTGTTCCTTTCTTTCACGGGTCATGGCTGGTACTGCATCTAAAAAGTCATCTTAATCACAGAGGTCATCTAGATTTTCCCTGACATTGCCTTCTAAGAGGTTATTTTGGTTTTGCTTTTGCTTTTTTGAGACAGGGTCTCACAATACAGTCCACGCTGGCCTTAAATCACTATGTAGCCCATGCTGTCCTCAAATTCACAAGAGATCCTTCTGCCTCAGCCTCCTGAGGGCTGAGATGACAGGTGTGCGCCACCACACCCAGCTCCACTCTGCCCGCCTGATGGTCCTCCGCTCAGAACACATTTCTTTTTGGATTTCTTGTCTGGCTCAAGGCTTGTTGGGAAATATTTAAGGCATGATTCAAGTCAGCAGATGCCAGCCGAAGCACAGAGTGGCTCTGTGTAGAGATTGTGCTGGTCTCGAGCAGCTACATCCTTTGGCCATTGGCACGTGACCAAGAGCGTTTAGGAGCGACCTCCCTCAGTGCATCTGAACCCACAGCTTCTGTTGTGAAATCTGTGGTCAGCTGCTGACCGGCTGTGGAGCTTATCCCCAGGATGACCGGAATCAAAACTGTAAGAATTCCAAAGTCATCCAAAGCTGACTAGAGTCAGAGGCTTGCTGATTTTTTATTTCAAAGAAAACGATCTTTATTGGCACATTGTATACACAGGGATGCACAAGGATCACATTCATCACAGGGAATTTGTACCAGTCCGTGATATAATTTGATTCTTTTTTTCCCCATTCCCTTCCCCTCCCTTCAACCCTACTTCCCTTCTTTATATATAAAAGCTTCATTTCCATGTTTTCCTTTTTTTCTCTCTCGCTTTTTTTCCCCACTTTTCCTTCCCTTCCTTCCACTCTCCCTGGTTGTCTTTCCCATTTTGACATTTTCTTCCTGTTTCATAATACCTGTTAGACATTTCAGTCCTTCTTTTCACTTTTGGTTTCTCACACGCACCACATGTGTGTCCCATTTGTTTCACTTAAGAGAATGGTCCAAGGTGCATCCATTTACCTAGAAATATCTCAAGCTTATTCTTCTTTATGGCAGAATAGTACTTCACTGTATTAAAAAAACCTCACATCTTTGTCCATTCACCAGTTGATGGGCACTTGGGTTGTTTCCAAGATTTAGCTATTACAAATTGTGCTGCTATAAACATGGGTGCACGTATATCACTGTGGTATGATGTTTTCAGTTCTTCTGGGAAAACACCCAGAAAGGGAACAGCTGGATTGGATGGAACCTCTAGTCTTAGTTTTTTGAGGAATCTCCACACTGATTCCCACAGTGGCTGCATCAGTCTGCACTCCCACCAACAGTGGAGAAGGGTTCCTTTTTCCCCACGGCCCCTCCAGCACTTGTTATTGGCTGTTCTTGATGATAGCCATTCTTTCTGGGGTGAGGTGGAATCTCAGAGTTGTTTCAGTTTGCATCTCTCAGATGACCAATGAAGTGGAACATTTTTTCACTCATTTATTTAGAGACTTAGTTTTTGATGTTGTTCCCTTTAATTCTTTGTGTGTGTGCGTGTGTGTGTGTGTGTGTTTGCGCTTCTGGTAATTGAACACAGGACCACTGCACTGGGCTATATCCTCACCCCTTTTATTATTATTCTTTTATTAAATCTGAACCAGCGTCTTGCTAAATTGCTAAACTACTCAGCATGGGCTCTAAGTTGCAGTCCTCCTGCCTCAGCCTCCCAGAGTGCTGGGATTCCACCCATGCCCTGCCACCACATCTGGCAACTGCTCTTAGAATCTCCCATTTGTTGTGGAGAACAGCTGTGGCCTCAGTGTCTCGTCTTCAGCTCTCACCGCCCTGGGGACCCGGGCCTGGTGGCTTCCCTCGGGGCTGCCCAGGCACCCCGGAGGTTACAGGCAGTAGAAGCTTCCCCTCACGCCATCTCAAAGCTTATGTGGCTGGAGAATTAAGGGAGCCGTCTCAGGGACACTGCAAAGCTGGGGCTGGATTGGCGCCATCCTGGAAGGGGTCCACCCACCGAGGAAGGGGGCCAGAGGAGAAGCCGGCCTGACTCTGTCCTGCAGCCCCCAGCCCCTGCGCGTGGCTGTCAAAGCACAGAGGACATTCCTGAGCCAGCCATCGCACACAGGCCGCCTCGAGCCAGCCGCTGGGGGGCTGGGGTTTATTAGTCTGGCCAAACTCATAAATCCTGGCCTGGAATGCTGGCTGCTGCCACCCGGCCTCCCCGTGACACCCCAGGCCAGGGGTCATGGCCACTGTGACTCTCCAGGTCACCGTGGTGTAAACTCTTCGCTGCAGAAACGTCAGAAACTCTGAAGTCAAGGAAGGGAAAGCAGAAGTTGCACACAGAAGCTCTGACCACAAACAGCTACGGGACACAGACAGGATCCGTGGGTGCTGTGAGAGCCGGGCGGGCGGAGGCCACGGCTTCGTCCTGCGTTTACTGTGAGACACAGCACCGACTGGACAACGGCACAAGCCCTGCCTCCACCCACGGAACCCTGGCGGGCCCCGGAAACACCTCTCCTCCCTCTTCCCCGCCACGTGCCACAGCGGAAAGCGCTGTTTGGACTTGGGGATACACTCATGTGCGCATGTGTGTGTGTGCGCCCATGTGTGTGTATTCTATAGCTTGCTGTCTTTCCCTAGCTAAGCTTAGCTTATCGGGGAATCATGTGTGAACAGCACGGTCCTGTTTACCAGGTGCCATCAAAATACACAGCGAATGTGTGATGGGAACCAGGCTTGTGATAGATTATGGAGGGGCCTGGGGGGCCTGAGGTCCGTGTGACTTTGTTTTGGGAACAGGGAGAGCTTTGGATGCCGTGTGAGGAACACTAATAACCAGGCACTCCTGTGGCAAGGTAGCATCTGCTGAGGGCGGTTGTCAAAATACTGGCATTTCAGTTTAGGGAAAATCTGGTTCCTCATGAATGTAATCTTTTTTTTTTTTTTTTTTTTTTTTCTGTGGTGCTGGGGATTAAACTCACAACCTTGTGCCTGCCAGGCAGGCACTTATGCCACTGAGCTAAATCCCTGGCCCTATTTTTTAAGACAGAGTCTCGCTATGCAGTTGAAACTGGCCTTGAACTCACTTTGTAGCCCAGGCTGGTCTTGAACTCACAACGATCCTCTTGCCTCAGCCTCCCGAGTGCTGGGATTAAAGGCATGCACCACGATGCCTGGCTCTCATTTATTTAATCTTTATCCATCCATTTTATTTATTTTTTCTTTTCTTTTCTTTTTTTGGTATCGGGAATTGAACTCAGAGCCTCGTGCTTCCCGCCCGTTTTGCACAGTTACTGTTCCATGAACCGTGTACTAGACCTTCCCCCGCACTTCCTGCTTGCCAACAAAAGCGGGCTGACCACGGAGGTCACCATGCTAGTCCACTAGAGGCGAGCTCCTCCCTGTCACCTGTCCCTGAAATTGGTCTCTTTGTCTTTCTCTATTCCCCATTATCCCCCTACAGGTGCCTGAGGGTCTGATCAGCCCTCAGTAAATGCTTACATTAACAAAAGAACTGATGACAGTAAAAGACACATGGCCATGAGTCCCTTTCAAAATCCTCCCCCTCGCTTTGAACACACTCAACCCATTGTCCTTGACACTGTCTGAAGCCACTCTGGAGTCCTCTTTCCTGATGGTCTTCATTAGGTGGGGTCACAGATGCAGTGACTGCTGCCGCCGAGCGCCCCCCAGCGGGAATACAGACTCTCGGAAACACGACGCCATCTCTTCATCCGCCTCATTCACCAGATCTAGCCCCGATGACTTCTGGCTCTTTCCCCGAAGTCAGAATGACCACGAAAGGGATGTGTTTTGAATGGATTTTGGACTTCAAGGCAGCCAGGACAGCACAACTAAAGACATTCAGGAAAGAGGACTCCAGAGCTGCGGCAGAAAGTAGCAAGGACCACGGGATGAGTGTGCTCAAAGAGAGGAGAGGATTGGGAAGGGGATTCATGGCAATGTGTCTTCTGCTGCAATGAACTAAAAAAACCTTTTAAACACCGCGGTTTCTGATTGCACCTTACATATCGTTGTTCCTGGTGTCTTTTGCACACTTCTGTTTGGAGGCTGAATTGATCTGCCTTCTTGTATGTACCCCAATCCTACTCCTGGCTGCACACTTCGCCTTTTATGCCTTTGTGCTCTCAGTTTGCCCATTTGCTGCGATGGAGTCGCATTTTCCCATGCCACCCATCATTTCAAGGAGGCTCATGGTTTCAGAAGTTCCAGTCCATGGTTGGGGCTCACACAGAAAAACAGCACGGTGGTGGGACCTGCTGTGGTGAGAGCTGCTCGGGTCATGGAGGCCAGGAAGCAGAGAGAAGAGGGAGGAGCCCGCGACAGAGACACATTCTGGGCCACACCCCCAGGGGGCCACCTCCAGTGAGGCCCACCTCTGATGGCAGCTCAGCTGCCTGACTCAGTCACCTTCCATAGCCGTGCTGTTGACCACAGGCCCTCGGAGGACATCTAGATCCCAACCATCCAGGTATCCAAAGAAGACACTGCTGTCTGTCCACTGGTTGCACTAATTTATCTTCCAGCTGCTCCCCATCTCCCAAGACTTGGTGCTGTCCGACATCAAGTAATTCTGTCACGCATCACGTCACACCTGCAGGGATGTTTGACATGTGGGAGACAGCTAGTGCTGTGTGTGCATGTGTATTGCTTGTCAAATAAATGTTCGAGTAAAATAAGTTAGACCAGGTGATCGCCGAAGTGTCTTGTAGCTCTATTTATTGTGAATATAATTAGCTTTATAATTACTGATCTCTTTTTTTTTGTTTTTTTTTTTTGTTTTTTGGGGGGGCACCGGGGATGGAACTCACAACGTTGCACCTGCCAGGCAGGTGCTTAAGCCCCTGAGCCAAACTCCTGGCCCTAGTTTTTTGAGGCAGGGTCACACTATGTAGGTCAGACCGGCCTTGTGCTCACATTGTAGCCCAAGCCGGCCACTAACTCACAACGCTCCGCCTATCTCAGTCCCCCCCGGTCCAGCCCCGAGTACTGGGATTAAAGGCGTGCGCCACCACGCCCGGCTACTGATCTCTCTTATATAATTATAGTACAGCTATGTGTTGGTAACTCTATACTATTACTAATGCAGTTCTGTTTGTTATTAGCTACATATAGTTCACTGTTGTTTATGCAGATTAGCTATACATTTAATTATTTTAGGTAACTAAAGTACTTTAGTTAATATAAACAGCCTACTTTGAGTGTCTCTACATTGTTTTTCATTGGTAAGCTGAGGATAATAATCCCTGCTTTGTAGAATTGTTTTAAGAGTCGCATGAACAACCAGACAGCTTTCTGATACCTAGAAGGAATTGTAACTAATGTTCATGACCTTCCCCTAGAGTGTAATTGCTGGGCACTGCTGAACGGTCTGTTTATCTGCGTCCTCTGATTATTTAAATCTGAGATAAGGACATTCCTTGTTTCATGCATCTGCTTCCAATCACGGGAGTGGAGGGGGCTGTATAATCTAATTGAAATCCTATCTGCATTGAAGAAAACAGCGTCAGCCTCTCTTCGTGTTTGTCTCTCTTCAAAGCCAGCCTTTCTCTTTACGTACCACCCAGCACCTCATCAACCACTCGCTGGCTCTCGCGTGGATCAGTTTCAGGAACTGACTTTTAAAACATGCGAACATTCCAGGGCCGCGACACCCAGGAGTGCTGGTGGCCGGGCTGCAGCCCCCTGGGGTGGCCGCCTCTCCCGGGCAGGCCGGGCCTGCGGGCCAGATGCGAGAGCTGCCCCGTGCCTTGCATGCTTTCCCTGAGTGTGCTTGAAGATGAATTGGGTTTTCCTTGAATCTAATTTAGCTGACACAGAGCTACTCGATGTGAAATATTTTTAAGACAAATGATAAGATAATTTACTTAGAACTTCGTTGTGTAAGTTTGGGTCATTAATTATGACCTTCTTGGATCTTACATTAGAAAAGCATGCTCGTTTATTATATGAGAGGCAAGTAGAAAATTCATCTTTTTCCAAAAGCAACACATGAGTTTCAGTCATATTTTATTCATATTAAACATGTGGTTGCTGCATTACAAAAAAAAAAAAACAGCAAAATAAATTATGACTTTGAGAGAATCCACAATCCTAGTCCTTATTAAAAAAAAAAAAACAGCTAAGGCGAGGATTGGTAGGAGGAGTGTTCTTTCTTGGTGAATTTTCTTTGGATATTTTAGTGTGTCCTTTTATGGAAAGCTCATAAGAAGAGAGATAAAATTTTGTCTTTGGAATCTTAGAATATGACTTTCCCCTTCATTTCAAATTTCAAAAATTTTAACACCCTATTGTTTGTTTGTAAATGAAGTCATTAAAAAATGTAGCCATTGGAATAGTTTTGTTCATTTTGTTTTGTTTTTGCAGTGCTGTGCATGGAGCCCAGGCCTCATGCGTGCTAGGCAAGCATCCACCCCGATACACCCCTGCCCAAGAATATTTTTAAGAAGCCTGTCAAAGAACAAAAGAATTAGTGCCACCTCTTGCTTTTCAAAATATCTGTTCTTTCCCCATGCAGTGGAATGCGTCTCTGGAGAATGGAAAGACTGTGTCTGAGTAGGCTGGGGAGACGAGGTACAGGGTTCTGGAAGATGTGGCCAGGTGGGGCCCCCAAGGCCGAGAAGCCAAATCAGCTGCAGCTCTTGCAGAATCTAGACCTGGACACAGGTCTGCCCTTGGGGCCTGTTCTCATCACTTTCCTCGTCAGGGAGACACAATGCTCGACACCCAGGACTTAAGGAGCAGAGGGTTGATTTTGGCTCACAGTTCCTAAAGGATTTAGTCCATGGTTGGCTGCTCCAGAGCAGGACAGTGGGGCAGGGGGACCTGGTGGAGGACAGCTGCTCATGGCATGGGGCACAGGAAGCAGAGAAAGACAGAAGGGAGGTGCAGGGGAGGAAGAGGAATACTTCCAGGCCACGCCCCCTGTGATCCCCTCTTGTGACCAGACCCTGCTTCCTAATAGCAAGTCAGCTGACAGCCCCATAGTCCACTCAGCTGCCCCAAAGCCTGGCCGCTGATTGTGTGAGGCTTCGGAGGACATCTACATGTGAGCCCTAACAGGACAGACCACCCACTTTCCGGTCCTCACCCGAGCTGGCTGGAACATGCTTCCTGCTGTCAGGTCTTCCTTGACCTGGGGAACAGCAGTCTTGGTGGGGTGGTGGCTCCTCTGTCAGCTCTTAAGCCATTTCCCCAAGGCTGGGTCGCCCTGCTCACCTCACTCTGCAGGTGACTGGGGTGGCCTCAGTCTAACACTGCTGCTGTCTCCTGCCAGCGGTCATCCAGCCCCAGGCCATCTCCTGACCTCAGGCCCTGGTGCACCATCGTCCAGCTTTGCCACCCACTCCAGCTGAATGCTCTGGGTCACGGGCATCACCAGGCCCTGGACCGCGGACATCTGCTGCGTTCCTGTGTGGACGGCATCGCCGACTCATCCAATCAGCTGCTCGTTTCCGTTCTGTCCTGGTGACTTACTTCCCACATCACACTCCAACCCTTCCTCTCGTCTCCCCCAACCCCAGGCTGCATTCCTACTGCCTTCGTGATCGTGCCCCTCTTCTTTCAAAAGCTGCTGAGCTGGTTCCTCTTCCTCCAGTCTCTCCCTCAGACCTTCACTCATGATCTGCAAAACCGCACGGATCTCCTGAAGCACAAGTCTGATCGCATCTTTTCTGTAAGGAAGATGGCTCCTTGGCTCTATCCCTCACTAAAAAGGGCTCAGCTTCTCCCCGCAATGGATAAAGCGCGCCTTCGAGTGGCCTCTGGGCTTTCCTGCCTGGGTAGGAGCTGGACTCGGGCTGCTGGGCTCACGGGGACATTCCTTCCTGGTGTTGGGGCTCCCTGAGACCCATCCGGTCCACGAGACTTCGCGGAGCCGAGACGCTCACCAAGGACACCACTGAGCCCAGCTGCTGGCCTATCCCCTGCACATGTGGAGTTTTGTACTCAGATCTTTAATATTTCATGTAAAATTGTGGTAGAATTTATTGTCTACTACAGGGAGCCTTGCAATAAATTCCTCTGCAAGTTCCGTTTCAGGAAATATTTAGTCTCTACAACTGAAGGCATCTGTTTTCTGTTGTCAAAAATTTAAATCGCTGTAACCTTGGGTCTCGTTTGGGTTTAAAAGCCAGAAAACTTGGAACTGGATCCCTTAGTTTAGAGCTGTAAAGTGCTTAGCCGTGCTGTCTGAGGCGAGGGACCCCGTAAAGCTTCCTTTCATGGATTCCTGGCCCTAACCCCTGAGAAGCGTTTCCCCTCTTTATCCTCTGACAACTGGCAAGGGCTCGGGGTGGTGGAGTGCTCGGAATACCAGCATAATGGCTTCAACAGAGCGACTTTTCATATTTCACTGCCTTCTCGTTTTGATTCATATCTATTTCATAAAGTTGTGATTTTTCACATACCACAAGGAGGACCGTGAAATTCCAACCCCCTTGACCTCTCCTGGCTGCTTTTGGCTCTGATCGCTTCTAACTTGTGGCCCAGACCTTCAGGATTGCCTGCTGGGGTGACTTCGGTCTTCCTCTCGGGTCCTGGGACCCAGAGACCTCTGCTGCCCAGCCGACTTCTAAACCACCACCAGAGCTATCTTTTGAAACTCCAAGGGATGGGGTAGAGGTCTGAGGAGAGCTTTTAAATTGTGGGGCCTAGAACTCTGACGATGCTTTGGGAACTTGCCTGGTAGAGGTGATGATAGATATGGCTTGGACTTAGCGTGTCTTCTCCCCAAAGCCTTCTGTACTTGGAGTTGGGGCTTTTGTAAGGTGATTGGATCAGGGGGTGCGAAACATTCATGAGTAGATGAGGCCACTGACGACTCAACAACGGGCTGCGCAGTTAGGAGGTGGGGCCTGGCTGGAAGAGGCAGCTCCCTGGGGGAGTGTTGTAGAAGGGGGCGTGGTCTGAAAGGGGGCATGGTCTGGAAGGGGCGTGGTCTGGAAGGGGCGTGGTCTGGAAGGGGCGTGGCCTGGAAGGGTGCATCTCCCTGCTCCTCTCCTCCTTCTGCTGCCTGTGTACCTTGAGGTGAGCAGCTCTCCTCCGCCAGGCCCTTCTGCCGTTCCCTTCCTGCCTTGGAGCCACGAGCCGGAATAAACCGCTCCTCCTGTAAGTCATGGGTGTTGGGTACTTTGTCCCAGAGGCAAGAAAATGAGTGGACAACAGAATTCAGATCAAATGTATTCAGAGTCTATAAATCTCCTGCAGGAGACCAGCTGGACCCCCGCTTGCTGACATCCTAAGTGCAAAAGGGCAGTGTGACAGAGACCTCAACACCCAGATAGAGACACCTCACGGCTGAAAGCCATACTGTGAGCCCTGCATGGAGACTCATCTTCCTCTAGCGTGGGTGAGAAGGACAGAGAACACTGAGGAGATATCCAGAGAGCGGCCCCGCCTTCTATATTTTCAGTTACACTGGTCAGCGGTGGTGAATTTTAAGAGAAAGAGAGACAGAGACACAGAACGACAGAGACAGAGAGAGAGACAGAGAGCACATTCACTCAACTTTGATTACAGTACATTGTTATAATTGTTCTTTATTATTAGTTATTGTTAATCTCTTGCTGTGCCTAATTTGTAAATTAAGTTTGTACTGGGTGATCAAAATGTACAGTGAAGTTGAAATTATTTTTTAAAAATATGTATTTTGGTAAAGACATTTTGCTATGAATCCCCTTCAGCATTCTCCCCCGGCCTTGAACACATTTATGCAGCTGTTCAGCCACTTTCTGCAGCAGTTCTGAAAGTCTTCGTTTGTGGTGCTTCTATGAGGGGAGGTAAAAATACGGTGACTGATGCTGCCGAGCGCCATACAATGAAAAGCAGGCTCATAAAAACACCACGCTGTGTCCTCGTCCACCTTATTCACCCTGTGACCTTTGGCTCCTCCCCAAAGTCACAGTGACCATGAAAAGTTTTGAACCAGTTCAGGACATTAAGGCAACCAGGACAGTTCAAGTTAAGACCCTCAGGAACGAGAATTCCAGAACTGCTACAGAAAGCAGCCAGATGATGGAATGAGTGTGTTCAGAGCGAGGCGGAAGACTAGAGGGGGACTCAAGGCATTGTGTCACTTACTGCAATACATTTTAAAACTTAAACACGCAGCATATTGTTTGATCAGACCTTGCACATACAGACCTTCGGGTCTGGCACTCTGTGTGGGGCCTGGGGATGTGTTCCTGTGAGTCAGGGGAGCAGTGCATCTGTCTCCTTCCCTAGGGAGGTGATGAGGTCCTTCTGCACCACCTCAGCCCCCCAGTCGAGGGTCGAGTCTTCAGACAGCTGCACAGTGGCCTCAGCATTTAGAGCAGCTGAAGTCCCACCCTGATTCTCACGGGGCAGGCAAGCCGGTGGCTGGAGGCTTGAAGCGGGGACGGAGCAGGAGGGTGCTGCCTCTGGGACAGAGAGGCAGAGGTGTGCGTTTCTCCAGCTACATGCAGAGTTAGTGGGATCGTTTGACAAGGAATGGGCATTCACCACCTCTTCCCCCTCCTGGTTCGGGGAGGTAGCCCATTTCATTCAAAGTCAGATATTACCTCAACTTACCTGTTCTGACTTTAAAATATGGGCAGAAATGATGTGGGCCACTTCTGGATAGAAGTTTTAAGAACTGATGAATGATTTAGCATTTTCTGTCTCCATCACCACCACCACCACCATCATCACCATCACCTGAATTACCATCAATGTTACCATCACCATCACCTCTGTCGCCTTCATCATAACCATCACCACCATCACACCCTCAGTCATATCGACAACCATAACCCCAGGCACTGCTTCAGGCTTTCCCTGGGTTGAAGCCCAACGAACTGGTAAACAACGCTCTGCGGTGTGACCTCAGAACACTGGAAATGAACAAAAGGTGGTAAAATCTTCCAGAGAGAGAAAAAGCCACTCGTAGTGATGGAGAACACCACTAACACCAGACGGGCAGTGTCCATTTTGCTGTTAGAAGGCAGTGAGCACAATTCCAACATTCTTAGGGAAAATCCTTGCAAGGTCCCCCCTCGGAGACACTGCCGACCCAGCGTGACGGTGTGAAGGTTCCCTGGAGGGCTCACGCAGCCTCACAGGAAGCTCCCTCACCGAGCTGCTTTCGGAAGCGAAAGAGGAGGGGCTGGCCCCGGGCAGTCAGGGACCAGGCGGGGTGTCTCACTCTTGCAAAGTGGTTTTGGGGACAGGGGGCTGCAGAGGATAGAGCTGGGCTCTGCAGGCTGCAAGAAATTGAAAACACTGCAGCGGTGTAAAAGGGGAGAAAAAGAGACAGGAAGTTTTCCTGCGAGTACAAGAAAAGGCCAAGGAGAAAGCCGTGGACAGATGGGCCTCGTGGGCGGCAGTGGAGGGAGAGGACGGGAGGCCGCGGAGAGCTGGCCTGGCTTCTTCCCCGCGCTGCCCCTGCCTGTCGCACACAGAGGGGAAGGCGCTCAGGAGGGCACTGGACAGCAGGAGAGGAGGAGGAGGAGGAGGAGGAGGAAGGAGAGGAGGTGGGGGGCAGGCCAGATAGGAGGGAGTTTTGGTCCAAATATGTAGGAAACAGCATGTTTTGCTTTTCAAATTTTTATCTTGATTAGTGCACGTTTGTCATACATACATCCACCATGGGGAATCGATACAAGCACATGACACGTCTTAATTCCCTTCACCCTCTGGGTCCCCTTCCTCTTTCCTAAGTCCCCCCATCTACAAAAGAGAGAAAACATGGGCAGACAGTCTTTCTGTGTTGACTTATTTTGCTTGGCATGATTTTCAGTTCTTTCCATTTTCCTGCAAATGATGTGATTTCATTCTTCTTTAGGGCTGAATACTATTCCATGGTGTATCTAGACCACATTTGTGTGATCCACTCCGCTGTGGGCTGGCAGTAAGGCTGCCTCTGCAGCTGAGCTATCGTGAGCTGGGCCGTGAGAACCTGAGTGGGTCTCTGCATGCAGACTTCTGTTCTCCTGGGAATACCCAGGGCACTGGCACAGCTGGGCGATGGTAGCTCTGTGTTCAGTTTCACGAGGCCTCTCCACCATGATCCCCACTCCCCCTGGCGGTGTGGAAAGGCTCCTTGATCCTGCAGCCCAGAGACCGTGGGCTGAAATGTCTGGGACGGGAACCGAAGTGAACCTCTCCGCCTCAGGATTTTGCCACAGCCATGGAAAGCTGACCAAGGCAGGCACAGGTTTTATCTTATTTCATTTTGTTTTACTCTATTTTATTTTGAGACAAGGTTTCATTAAGTTTCTCTGGTGGAACTGGAACTTGCAATCCTCCTGCCTCAGCCTCCCAAGCTCTGGGATCACCATGCCTGACTCCATGTTTTATGCACAGGGGTGACAGTGAGGCGGAAGGGGTGCAGAGAGAAAGTAGAAAGTAGGAAGTCACAGGAAAGGTGGAGGGCAGCGGGAGAGGGAACGCAGGAGAGGAGGAGGACGTGGCAAAGAGTAGTGTGGGAAAATGGGCAAACCAGCAGAGATGGGGAGTGGAAGAGGCCCCAGGCGGGCGCCCTGTGAACCCCCAGGGTGGCGGGGCCCTGTGGGCCTGGCTGCCCTTCCTCCCGTGGAGGTGTGAGGGCACAGGGAAGCGGAACTTGGATCTGGGTGGAAAGCCGGACCTGGGCCCAGATGGGAATTTAGCCGCAGAACCAAGATCAGGGGAGCGGGGGCTGCGCCTTCGCCTGGCCACACGGGTCCCCACCTCTGCCCGGCGCTTTCCTTTCTTCTGTTTCCCAGGTGCAGTGTGGCCAGGAAGATGCAGGCCTGGCCTTTCTCTTCCACACACCCGGGCCAATCCAGGGTGGAAACCGTTCCCAAACCTGAGCCGGTGAAGCTGCTGCCTTGGACCGAGGCTTCGGGTGTCTCTGCATGGTGGCTGCGGCCCTGAGCTCAGCACCCAGGGGCCACACAGGAAGACACGGGGGCGGGGGGCAAGGTGTCTTTTTGAGACAGGGTCTCACTATGCAGTTCAGGCTGGCCTTGAGCTCACTTTGCAACCCAGGCTGGTCTCGAACCTGCAGTGATCCTCCTGCCTCAGCCTCCTGAATGCTAGGATTACAGGCATGCGCCACCACGCTCGGCTCTTCACCTGGCATTTATGATCGCTCTCTTCCACTACCCAGGAGGTTGATGTTCCCTGGGTGCAGGATGGAGATTTTAGAGTCAGAGGCTAAAATTTTAAAATTGGTTTGATTTATTCCCAGGGCATGAGAGGGATTTTTAGCAACCAAATGCCAACTTTAAATTGCACTCAGGGCACCCATTCACTTGGCCCTGTCAAGTGCAAATGGAGGCTGGGCGTGGTGATCCAAATTTGTAATCCCAGCACTTGGGAGGCTGAGGCAGGAGGATTGCCTTGAGTTTGAGGCCAGCCTGGGATACAAAGGGTGTTAAAGTTCAGCTTGAACTACACAGCAAGACTCTGTATGAAAAAAAAATGAGTTTAGGGAACACTGTCCTTACAACCTGAGGATTCCTGTGATACATTTAAAACTGGGTACAAGAGACCAGACTGACTTCTTACTGGATCTGTAAGTGGCACTGTAGGAATGCTGGGTCATTACTTGTGAAACCTTAATTTCCATAATGTTTGTAAACTTCGTAGCCTCCAACAATAACTCTCCTCAAAGGACACCCTGGAAAGCAAAGACACAAAAGTCATCTTAAAATAGCACACGCTGCCGTTCGGGTACAGTTCACCTCCACTCCCCTGAACTCGTGCAACAGTTTCATCCCCAAGTCATGTGTTGATAATGTTAAGAGAGCAGGATGTCTGGGGCCTTTGGAGAGTGACTGGCTTTGGATGAGGGCGCATGTGCGGGTGGGAGCCCACGATGGGATTCTGGTGGCTTCGTGAGAAGCGGGACAGAGACCAGCACATTGATGGTTTCACTCCCCGCCCCCGGCCCCGCACAGCTGTGGGAACCTAGCAGCGAGAAGGCGAGGGTCACAATGGTGCCAGTGTCAGCAACGGGCCCTTGGGTCCCCAGAACACGGAGCTCAACAAACCCATCTTGTTTAGAAAGCTCACCTGACCCAGGAATTGAGCGCAAACATGACTAAGGGCAAAAGCACAAGGCTGTGTGAGGCCGAGGAGCCCTCAGAGAGATGACACAGCAGATACTGATGAGAACCCCCTTTCCCAATGCTTCTGTCTTCTGGGTACTGTGGTGCACACCTGTAGTTCCAGCTGCTAGGGAGGCTGAGACAGGAGGATCACCTGAAACTGAGAGTTCAAAATCAGCTTGGGCAACTTAGCAAAGGCACTGCCTCTAAACAAACACACAAATAAGCAAACAAAAACAAAGCTCCACTTTAGCATTAATAAATATGGGTGAAAGTGTGTGGGTTGATAATTCTGAAAACTAAAGAATTTCCTCCCAATAATTATCAAAGAAGTCCTGTTTGAAACTTTTAAAAAGATTACTTCAACAATCCTCCTCCTCCCTTCCCTCACTCATCCTCCTCTACCTCGTTCCTCCTCCTCCTCCTCTTTCTTCTTCCTATTCCTTTTTTTTTTGTGCTGGACTCAAATCAGGATTCACAATACTAGGCAAGTACCCAGCCCTAATTCAATTTTAAATCAACGTTTTCAGCCCTGGCAGTAGTATTAAATGGTTATCCGCATGAATGGCATATTGTGGTGGCATTTTAGAATGTAATGTGACAGTAGGTGCTCCAAACTGTAAATGTACTCCATATTCTTTGGCCCTCTTAATTCAAATTTCAATAATTTATCCTCCTCCAGAAATATCCCCAAAGAGGTGATAATTTAGAAGAAACACAGTGCTGACTGTAGCATTTTATGCCAGTGGAAAAGGCAATCATTTGTAGGAGGGGTTGGCAAGCTGTCCCATGTGCCAGCCTGGCCCTCTGTTTGGATAAAGTTTTATTGGAACACAGTCTTGCTCCTTCATCACTGCATCGGCGCTGGCTGCACTCACAATGCAGAGGCACAGACTCTGGCTCCGAGAGCTGAAAACTCTTTCCTGTCGGCCCATTTTGCAGTGTTGACTTCTCAAAACCCTGCACTATATCACCATCTATTCTAGTCATCTGCTTAATATCCTTCTGTAAATCATGTCTAAGTGTGTTTTATGCTTTTTTAAAAAACAATTATGAATAGAACGCTTTTTTTTTTTAAATGATGTTCTCTTATTACTAATGG
>RJWM01017640.1:0-42685 GCA_004363535.1 Dasyprocta punctata | reverse complement strand
AGTATTTATTGTAGATTTTGGATCATATATACTTTTCCATTTTCTTACAATGGGTAGACAATATGGTATTTACACATGTGGGTTTGATTTATCTCACTTATGAGTATGGTCTCAAGTCGTGTCCATTTACTTATAGAAGTCTCAATGCAATCTTTCTTAATAGCTGAGTACTACTCCATTGTATAAAAATATCACATCTTTTTATCCATTCTTTGATTGATGGGCACTTGGATTGTTTCCAAGATGTGGCTATTACAAATTGGGTTGCTGTAAACATAGGTGCACAGATATCACTGTGGTATGATATTTTCAATTCTTCTGGGAAAATGCCCAGAAGTGGGATAGCTGGGTTGAATGGGATCACTAATCCTAGCTTCTTGAGGAATCTCCACACTGACCTCCACAGTGGTTGCACCAGTCTACACTCCCACCAACAGTGGAGAAGAGTTCCTTTTTGCCCACAGCCCCTCCAGCATTTGTTGTTGCTTGATTTTTTAATCTTGGCCATTCTTTCTGGAGTGAGATGGAATCTCAGTGTTGTTTTAAATTGCACTTCCCAAATGACCATTGATGTTGAACATTTTTTCATGTATTTTTTTGCCACTGGTATTTCTTCCTCTCAGAAGGGTGTATTCATCTCAAATGCTCATTTTTGGATTGGGTCCTTGAATTTTAGGATCCTGACTTTTTAAACTCTTTATATGTTTCAGATAGAAGTCTTTTGTCTGAGGAACAGTTGGCTAAGATATTTTCCCAATTCATGGGTTTTCTTTTCACTCTGTTGGAGATTTCCTTTGACATGTAATACCTTTTTAATAAGATGAGATCCCAGTTGTTGATTCTGGGAAGTATTTCCTGTGCAGTTTGATTTTTGTTCATGAACTCTATGCCTACTCCTATGACATCAAGATTTTTACCTCTTTTGTCTTCCAGCAGATTTAGTGTCTCTGCTACAACAATCAGATCTTTGATCCATTATGACTTTAGTTTAGTGCATGGTGATTGACATGGATCTAGTTTTAGTTTATGGCGTAAGGAAAGCCAGTTTTTCCAGCACCACTTATTAAAGAGTCTATCTTTGGCCCCTTTGTCAAAGATGTGGTGACTGAGTGTGTTTGTAGTTGTGGCTGTATATACTAATCTATTTTACTGATCTTCAGGTCTGTTTTTATTCCAGTACTATGCTAATTTTATCACAGTAGATTTATAATAGAATTTCAAGTCAGGGATCGTGACGCCTCCTGCATTACCTTTGTTGCCCAGAATTGCCTTTGCTATTTTAGGTCTCTTCTGGTTCCAGATGATTTTGGGATGATTTCTCTAGATCTTTGAGGTACACAAGTGGTATTTTGACTGGAATTGCATTAAATCTGTGTAAAAATTTTGGGAGAATGGCCATTTTCACAATGTTCTTCCTATTCATGAGCAGGGAATATCTTTTCATTTTCTGAAATCTTCTTTGGTTTCCTTTTTCAGAGTAATGTAATTTTCACTGTATAGACCTTTTACTTCCTCTGTTAGATTGATTCCAAAGTATTTCATTTTTTTGGATGCTATAGTGAAGGGTGTGGTTTCCCTTATTCCTCTCTCAGTGAGTTTGTTGTTTGCGTAGAATGCTATTGATTTTCGAGTGTTGGCCTTGTATCCAGCAACAGTGCTGAATTTGGTTATTATATCTAGAAATCTTTCAATGGATTTTTGGGGGTCTTCTATGTAGAGTATCATATCATCTGCAAATAATGATAATTTTACTTCTTCCTTTCTTATCCTTATTCCTTTTATTTTTCTCTCCTGTCTAATTGGTCTGGCTAATGTTTCCAGAGCTATGTTGAATAGGAGTGGTGATAATGGACATCCTTGTCTTGTACCTGATTTTAGGTTGAAAGTTTTCAGTTTTTGTCCAGGTAAGATGTTGGCTGTTGGTTTATGATATATGGCTTTTATCAGGTTGAGGTAGAGACCATCTATTCTGATTTTCTGTAGGGCTTTTATCATGAATGGGTGTTGAATTTTGTCAAAAACTTTTCTGCATCTATTGAGATGGTCACGTGATTCTTGTCCTTGGCTCTGTTGATATGGTGTATTACATTTGTTTGTTTGCATAAGTTAAACCATCCCTGCATTTCTGGGATGAATGCCACTTGATCATGGTGTATAATCTTTCTGATAACTTTCTGTATTCTATTTGCCAGTATTCTATTGATGATTTTTGCATCTATGTTCATTAGGGAGATTGGCTTGTAATTTTCTTTTTTGGTTGGGTCTTTCTCTGGCTTTGGTATTAGGGTAAAACTTGTTTCCAGGAATGAGTTAGGGAGAATTGCTTCCCTTTTAGTTTCATTGAAGAATTTGAAGAGTGTTGGCCTTAAGTCTTCCCTAAATTTCTTGTAGAATTCAGCAGTGAGTCCATCAAGACCTGGGCCTTTCTTTGTTGGTAAGGTTCTAATTACATTTTCAATTTCATTAATTGAAATTGGGTTATTCAGAAGTTTTATATCTCCTTGATTCAGCTTCGGTAATTCATATATTTGTAGTAAGCTGTCCATTTCTTGTGTTATTGAACCTATGGGAGCAAAGTTTTTTGAAGTAGGTGTTGATGATCTTCTATATTTCCACAGAGTCTGTAGTGATTTCACCCTTTTCATTTCTTATTGCATGAATTTGAGTTTTTTCTTTCCTCTTTTAGATAAGGTTTGCTAGAGTGTTATCAATTTTATTTATTCTTTCAAAGAACCAACTCTTTGATTCATTAATTCTTTGTATTATTTTCTTAGTTTCAGTTGCATTAATTTTTGACCTGATCTTTATAATTTCCTACCTTCTTTGGGCTTTGGTCTTGACTTGCTCTCCTTTTTCTAGATGTTTGAGGTGCATCATTACATTGTTTATGCATGTTCTTTCCATTTTTCTGATGTGGGAGTTTAGTGTTATAAATTTCCCTCTGAGGACTGCTTTTATTTTATCCCACAAGTTCTGGTAATTTGTATTTTCATTTTTGTTTGATTGTAGATATTGTTTGATTTCTTCTGTGACCCATTAATTATTTACGACAGTGTTGTTTAATTTCCATGTGTTTAATGGGTTCTGGTAATTTGTATTTTCATTTTTGTTTGATTGTAGATATTGTTTGATTTCTTCTGTGACCCATTAATTGTTTAGGACAGTGTTGTTTAATTTCCATGTGTTTATGGGGTTCCTGTGGGATTTTTTTGTCATTAATTTCCAATTTTATTGTGCTACAGTCAGATAATATGTATGGAATTATTTCACTTCCTTTGCATTTGCTAAAGCATGTTCTGTGGGCTAGTATATGATCTATTTTAGAGAATGACACATGTGCAGCTGAGAAGAATGTGTATTCTGATGTTGTTGGGTGGTATACTCAGTACACATCTACTAGGTTCATTTGTTCATGAGTTTAATTCAATGCTGTTATTTCTTTGCTGGTTTTTTTTGACTGATCTGTCTCTTTGTGACAATGTGGTATTAAGGTTCCCCATTATAACTGTATTATTGCTTATTTGGTTTTTCATGTCTATTAAGATTTGTCTTACATAGTTGGGTGCTCCCATGTATGATGCATATATATTATTGATCGTAATCTCTTCCTCTTTAAGTTTTCCTCTAACAAGTATGTAGTGACCTTCTTTATCTCTTTTGATCATTCTTGGTTTGAAGTTCACATTGTCTGCAAACAAAATAGCTACCCCTGCTTTTTTCTGGGTTCCTGTTTCATGGAGCATTGTTTTCCATCCTTTGATTTTTAGTCTGTGAATTTCTTTTTGAGTTAAATGTGTTTCTTGTACACAGCATACTGTTAGATTTTGTCTCTTGACACACTCTGCCAGTCTGTTTCTTTTTATTGTTGAGTTGAGACCATTCAATGTATTGATTGATATAACTGATATGTACTGGATTATCTCTGTCATGCTATCTTTCTGTTGTTGGTTTTCTACTTTTTCTGTTTAAAATCATTTGCCCTGCTTAGTGGTTTCCTTTTGCTCTTCTTCCTGGGACTGTAGTTTTCTTTGTCTATTTCTAGAGTGTCTTTTAGTACTCTTCTTAGTGTTGGTTTGGTGGCCATAAATTTCTTCAATTGTTCTTTGTCGTGGAAGTATCTTATTTCTCCACCAGTTTTTGAAGATAGTTTTTCAGGGTACATCAATCTGGGTTGAAAGTTGTTTTCTTTCAGGATTTGAAATACTTCAGTCCAAGTTCTTCTTGATTTGAAGAAGTCTCTTGTAATTCTGAACAGCTTTCTTTGGTAGGTGATCTGTTTCTCTTCTCTGATAGCTTTTAGTATTCTCTTCATGTGCTGAATTTCTGGTATCCTAATTATTATATGTCTGGGTGAAGATTTATTTTGGTTATGGTTAATTGAGGTTCTGTATTCATCACTTATGTGTATATCAGATTCTCTTCTCATGTATGGAAAGTTTTCTATTATTTCTGCAAATAGTCTTCACAGGTCATTTGTATTGACCCTTACTTTTTCATTGACATCTATCAATCTTATATTGTTTCTCTGTGTCACCTTGAAGCTGTTGAATTTTTGTTTCCTGGTTCTTTACTATTTTTAAGAGAGCTTTTCTTTCATAATTGTAAGCTTCCATGTTATCTTCAAGGTCTGAGACTCTATCTTCAGCTTCATTCAAGCAGTTTTGCCAGCTTTCAATGGAATTTTTCATTTTCTGTATTTCCCTTTGAATCTGTTTCATGCATTCTAATTCTGTTTTGTAATGTTCATTCAAAGTTTCCATCATTTTCTTATGTTCTTCTACTTTTTTATCTTGATCTTTAGATTCACACTTAATTTCCTTCTTAATGTTCATCATTTCATTTTTTACCTGAGAGATTATTTCTGATCTGATTTCCTCTATAGCTTCATGGAGTTGTTTCTTTCCTTCAGTTGCTATCATTTCAGAAAGTTCAGTTCTGAGATTTCCAGTGTCTTCCATTTCAGTGTCTCTTGGGTTTGTTCTTGGTGGACTGGAGGACTGAGACTGCATCTTGCTCTTTTATTTTGTCATTTTCCTCTGGGACCTGTGTGGCTGGTCAGGCAGCCTCCTGATGGATTGCACTGGAGTACTGCACTGGGTAGAGTTTCAATCTTCCAATATCCCTGTGGCTAGCTGGGGCACCCCCCAAACTATAGCACCAGAGCCTTGTGCTCTGTGGCCTGTGAGACTGGCTGTGTGTTCCCCTGATGCCCTTTGCTGGGTTGCTCTGGGACCCTGAGCTAGGCAGAGCTTGTATCCTCCCTGCAGCTAGCAGGAGCTAGCACACCCTGGAGTGTGTTGCCAAGGCCTAGAACCTGGCTGGGTGGAGTTCAGAACCTCCACAACTCAGGTGGCTATCAGAGACACACACCCAGGCTGTGGCTCTGGGGCTTTAAGCCTGGCTGAGTGGAGTTCAGAGCCTCCAGGACCCAGGTCACTAGGTGGAGCATGCCCTGGAGTGTGGCACCACCTGGACCTTGTACCTGGCTGTGAGGAGTTCAGAGCCTCTGGAATGTGGGGGTAGACAGAACACGCCCCATCATATGGTTTCAGGGCCTTGCTCCTGGCTGGGCAGAGTTCAGAACCTCCAGGACCTGCCATGTGGCCATACCCCTGAACTATGGAGCTGGGGCCTTGTGCTCTAATGAGCAGAGCCCAAATTCTCCAAGACCCTTTGGCTTCACTAACCACTCCCTGATGAGCCGCTCTGGGGCTCTGGGCTTGGCTGGGCTCAGTATCTGTGTCCTGTGAGGCTGGCCAGGTGTTCCCCTGATGGATTATGCTGGGACACCTGGCTGGGAAGAACTCAGATTCTCTGTGCAGCTAGTGAGGACGTGCTCCTGGAGAAAATCTCTGGTTCTTGTCATTGGTTCATTCCATTTTCATTTAAACACTTTTATGTATTCTTTAAATGTGATTTTTAAAAAAGTTTCCCAGTAGTTATACATTCAATGTACATTGTACCATTTGGTATTATAAGAAGGCCTTTAGGAATGAGGCTAATAAAATCTTTCTATTGGTCTCTATTATTGACCTCCTACTATTAATGTTGTGATATCTTTTGTCATATGAGTTACACAAAAAAGTTAATATAGCTTTCCTTGTTGTTTCACATTTAGCCTTTCTGTCTTTTTCTTATAAATTCATCTCTTGTAATTTGCATTTAATTGCTATACTTTGATCTGAAACCATTTGACTCTTAATTGGGAGAATTTAATTAATTTGCTTTTGTCAAGATTATCTATGTATTTCTAATTTTTCCTCTTTTCTTTCATTTTTCATTTCTTTCTTTTATCTTTTAACAGGAATTTTTGTTGTTTTGGTTGGTGGTTGTTTACTGAAATTAACTAGTGTTTCTTTGATCAGTGGAATATGAGGTCTCCATTTTCATATGCTAATGATAATGATATGGTAATGATAACTGCATTAGCTTCCTCTAAAGTTTTCCAAGCTCTCCTTAACTTAAATTTATCTAAATATCAAAGGCCAAAAATGAAGTGTTCATTTTTGGTCTTATTTATATGAGATGAATAGTTTAGTACACTTTCATTCTCCCTCATCTATTAATCTATTTGAAGTTTTAGATCAGGAACATTATATTTGCTTCACGGCATGGAACCAGACTATACTCTAAGACACTTTTCAAGAGTTTTTCTTAACTTCCTTAAAATAAGTATCACTTTTTCCTGGAATCCAATCTTTAGTTTGCTATTACATTAGGTTGCTATTACGTTTTTCCTGTATTAACAAAGATCCTGAGACAAATCCACATTGAATATAATTAGTAAGAGTTCATTTTGAACTAGATAACCACCTAAGGCTTAATGAGGTTTCAGACCTCCTCTGCTTCTTCAAATTGCCTTCACTATCATGTCCCCACTGACCTTCAGCAGAAAATTCATCTGCTTCACAAGAAAGGAGAAATCAATAGACAAGAGCGCTTGCTATTTCCTGGGACCACTTTGATCTTTGTGTTTTCTTGCAATTCATTTTTATTCCACTTTTGTAATACAAGTTACATTTTGTTTACATTTATTTTCTTAAAAAAATTTTTTTAATAACTTCCTACTTGTGATTTCTATTTTTTTTAAAACAATTAACAGTATCTTTAGATGCAATATCATGGAGAGGTAGTTAATAAAAGCTGTGATAATTCATTTTCAAAATAACTAGTCCTTTTGGTAATTCTCACAAAGGTTTATGTAATTTTATAATTTAAAAAATGAAAAGCGAATAATTTTTCTCAAAATACAAACATTGCTCACATATTTGGTATGGTGAAGGAATTACTTAAAATTTTTGTTTTCTGACTATGGTATTGTGGAGATTTTTGCCATGCATATCTTATCTTTTTAGATATGCATATTGCAATACATCCTAGTGAAAGTATATGAACTTGAAATTACTTCTAGATAATCCTTTGGAGGGATAACTGTGTTGGAATACAGAACAAATAACATGTACATGGTTTTATAAAGGTTGGAGCTGAGTGAGGGTGTGTAAGATTTCATCATGTTTTTCCTCTCATTTTGTATATTTTTAAATCATCCATTTAACAATATTTTAAACTATCCCAACAATTATGTAAACATACATGGAAGCGATTTTAATGATCATTATCAGTCTCTGCTGCCATTTCCCCCTATTTTTCTTGTCATTTTGTGAGCAAGTGCACCTTTCAGGACAAGCCAGTTCAGGAGTCACTATACACAGCACATTTTCAGACAGACAATATGAGGATATTTAGGAGAGCTGTGTCTATTGTCATCATTTGGCCTGGGTATTCTTCAAACCAGGAAAATCTGACATTGCATCTAGCTCACTTCTGCAAAGTACTTGTGACTTGATATAAATCTCCTTGCACTTGGAAGTAATGGGGACCACATTAACTGTGACAATTACTTTGAGTGATAACATTAGGAATTGATAAATCCAGCCCTGTGAATCTCAGTGCAGAAATGCTGTGACTCAGCATCATTATGGGAGTTATAAGACAGAATTTGGTCCTGTGCAAATCTTCTACTAAAGCCAAAGCATTTTCTTATGTTTTAATACTACAGTTTCTTTTGGCTGACCCACAAATCCCAATACTTCTGCAGACTAGACCAACACAGAGAGAAAAACAACACCACTAAATTCTACTTCTTTAGCCAGGCATGATGGCACACATCTGGAATCCCAGAACTCAAGAGGCTGAGGCAGGAGGAACAGCATGAGTTGAAGGCTGTGAACTCAAGCGAGTCTGAATTACACAGGGAGACCCTGTCTCAAGCTAACTAACTAACTAAATAAATAAATGCTGCTTCTTCACCATCTAATTCTATGAACCTTTAGAAATGGTAGGGATTTTTTTCTCATAGATTTGATTTTTAAGAAAAGTTTCAAAACTTACAATCTTGTGTGTATTATTGTTCTAAATATTAATCTAATAAGAAACCTTGATACTCACTGCATTGAAGTATTCATTAATTCACTCACTCAGGTTTATTGAGTAACTCCTTTGGAAAAGGATAAGAGGTTAGACACCTGACCTGGGTGGTCAGGAAGGAATTAGGGGACATCGCTCATATGTGGAGAGAGGAAAACTCAAATTCCTCCTTTACCATGGCTCCCAGTTTAAGTATAGCAAATTACTTAGACCAATTAGTTTTATTATGGGATTCATGGAAACTTCATGTAATTTAAGAAGGATCTGTATAGTCAGTTTATGCTGTGTGCATTCTTTCTGGAAGCCTATCTAACTCTTGATTTTTAAAAATTGTTAAAATAGTCCATGGTACTGAAAAGGTTAAGCACTTCTACACTGTTAGTCTATGAATAAAGATTTTTCACGGAGAATATTTCAGATCCTCTTGTCTAGACCTCAGTGGGGAATTCTCAGAGATTGCTGATAGGCTACAGTAGCAGAATACAAGGAGGCCCATTTAGAATGATGGATGATTTTCCAAGACAAGATGTTATAATCAGTTCTTTTTTGGAATGGCTCATTTTCTCCTGAGATTTACAATTATGTATTGGAATGATCGATACCCACAGAATATGAAAGAGATTGTGCTTGTGAAAAAAAGTTCTTTTGTTTGAAATTGTGACAATCTGGATTTACTGGAATGGTCTTGGAGAATCATGACTGAGATGCTTTGTTTTTGTAACTTTAATACAGAGCACATATTTAGTATTTATTAAACTTACTATCTTCAAACATGGTTTAGTGCTATCTTAATTATGTAATAGAAGTAAAATAAATTTTACAGATTGAAACGCATTGCCCTTGTTTTAAATATTTTAATAACCACAAATGTCTCTTTAAAATAAACATTAAATATATGTTTGATGCTTTGAACATGCAATCTCAATATTAAAAAATATTTAAATTATGTGATATGGAAATATCCAGTTAGTATATAAACAATACTTTCACCATCAACAGCTTTATAATATGAAACAAACATATCATCTTAGAAATCCTAGTTTTGGGCCCCCAAAGTACCTTTGAGATACCATTGTACTGCTACAAGTGAAATTTATAACACAGAATTGAAAAAAATATTAAATAGCAGCTGTTTGGTATTGAGTTTTGATCCAAAGAACAAAATTATATCCATAAGCCTATACAAATATAAGTAAATAAAAGACTACATAAATAAAAAGGAGAGAACAAAAATCTCTCATTCAGTAAAATTCCAAGTATCTTATGTAAGTGGGTCACCTTCAAGGAAGTGGAATCTGACCTCACATTCCTTAAGTGTGCTGTGCATGGTGGCTTCCTTCCAAGCAGCACAGTGTGGGGAGATGGAAAATATGAAAGCACTGTGCAGCTAGAAAACCTGAAGAACTATTTCAGCCCGGGGCTCTTGGTCAACATCAAGGGTAACAATTCACATTGATGAGAGGTAGGCTTGCTATGGTGTGATGCAGTGACACCCTACTTGTGTAATCTCCTCTAAATTCAGAACTCCAACCTAATAATAACCAAAAAGTCAGGCAAGTCCCACTTGAGACTTTACAAAAGTACTTGATCAATGCTCATCAACATCAAGCAAAGTTTAAGAAACTCTAACAGCCAATAAAACAGCCTAAGGAGACATGATGACTAAATGTAGTGTGGCTGCTGGGCCTGCTGGTGCGCACCTGTAGCCGCAGCACTCAGGAGGCAGGAGGATCACTGTGAGTTGCAGGTGAGCCTGAGCTACTTAGTGAGCCCAAGGCCAGCCTGAATTACTGTAAAACCCTGTCTCAAAAGAAAAAAAAATGTAGTGTGGGACCCTAGATAAGAATCTTGAAGAGAAAAAGTACAAAGAGGATTTTCTTTAGGTAAAAAGTAAGCAAATGTGAATTAAGTATTGACTTTAATTAATGGTGCATCAATATGGGTTCATTAATTGCAACAAATGTATCAAACTAGTTTTAGGTGTTAATAGTAGGGGAAAGTGGGTGCAGGGCACAGGGAAACTTCATACACTGCACTCACAATTTTTCTATAAAGTATAAAACCATCTCAAAAAATAAAGTTTATTATGTACAATGCCATCTCAATACTTTTGATAAAAGCAATGGAAATCAATAATTCAGTTCACATACAAAGTGGAGAGGTCCTATCTGTCTCTAGCAATTCTCTTCTGCAGAATCACTAGTGCTTTTAATTTGTCCTTGGTGTTACTTCCCCTACAAATCTCTCCTCAAATATCAAATCATTACTCACTATGTAATTTTAATTTCAAATAAGATTAAAGATATTTTAATGAATATATAACTGCTTCATCTTTCCCATGAATTTCTAAAATATTTCAAAACAGAGCCTACATTGCAATTTCGGAACTGTTTTTAACCCCAAATTACTTTCCAGGCACTCTACCCAGCTGCTACTGAGAGCAATCACCCACCTTTCACCTCCCAACCCCAGTCCAGGTGAAGGCTGTAGCCGTGACTTGCAGGGGTACACAGAGTCATGAAACGGGGGCTCTTCTTGGACAGCAACGAAAACCTACAATGTGGGTAATTCTGACCTTGATTCAAATTACAGTAATTCCAAATACGTTCTTCATGGAGAACAGGGAGAAAAAAGCATTCCAACTGGTCAGAATTAAAATGAAGCTTCATGAGGAAGGAATAAGAGACCCAAATACAACATTATTACTAGAATTTCCTGGTGCAAGCTTCTCTGAGTACATTGAAGGCTTTACTTTCTCATTTTACAAATGTCATCTTATACTTAGCCCTGCATAATGATAGAAAAACGGAAACACTGCTGTCATTTCCCAAATAGCAGCCCATAGGGGCTGATCCATTTTAATTTCAGGAATCAACATGGTATCATCTAGTCATATGCCATAAATTCATGTCCCATGATGACATCATGAATCTTAGATTTTCTAAAGCCATTCAGATTAAGGAGACCTGGCGCCTTAATTAGTTTCCATATGAGAATCATTGCCTTTAAAAATTAGTTTTATAATTTGGAGAAATTTACTAGGTAATTATGACAGAATATCAAATAATAGTCATCAGAGATTGCATGAAATCTTAAAAATCACATTTGTTCAAAAGGTCCACCAATGAACTTGGTCAAAACCTAGTTTTTACCAAAGTTACAAACTCTACAAAGTTAAATGATAAGAATGTGTGAGAATTTTCAATAATAAGTTGCAGGAGCCTAAAATTCTAATGTCTTCATACCCTCATATTCCCATCTTTTAAATTTAAACACCAAATGCACTTTTTGTAAAGGGAAATATTTCTTGAAAATTGTTACCAAGCTTCCAGGACTTAAATAAAAGATTTTAGCAATGGGCCACCTAGCTACTCTTAAAGGGTGTTTTCACTTTATTAGTCACCAAAAGAAAACTAAAGTCATGCATGTTTCTTTACCCTCATCTGCCGTTTTTAATAACCCAACTCCAGGTCATATCAGGCAAACTTTCTGCCCAAACCAGTCTTGTTAGCCACAGAAAGTCAGTCTGCAACCCACACACAAAGAAGAGCTCTTCTTCCCATTAAAAAGCTCACAGTAAGAGCATTTTTGTGGGTACATAACTTGTCGGAAACCAGTATGTGCCCCAAAGAGCTTCATGTTCCTCTCCATCAACACATTTCCGCCTGTAAATGAAAGAATGAGTGGAGAGGAATGAGAGGAATGAGGCTGTGATATTCGTAATTCCATCTTTGAATAGATAAAGGAGATGGATATTCTGACTTAGACTCGCAACTGAGAGGTATCACTGAGCAAACTCTGCCCTCATACCAGACATGAAACAGGACCAGGAGAGGCTCATATTTGAAATTGCACTTTTAAATGACTTAACTGCATGAAACTACCATTAAAAGGATGAAAATATAATTATCTTTTCCTGCTCTTCTCCCAGTTTCTCCAATAACTTGTTGATTATCTCAGCACTTTTTCTATAAGAAAGAGTGGAATTTCTGTGATTTATTCTTACGCAGTACATCTGAGTAAGCCCCTTTTTGTGCACACCAAGACAGACACCAACACCACTCTCACAAGCAACTTGAGATTGCCCGGGTTCCCAGGAGGCTCTTTGCACTGAGGATGAGCAGCTGAGGAGGGGAGGAAGTTTGACAGATGACCGGCCAGGGCAGCAAGTCATAGAAAAGCTTCCAAACTAATTATCAGAGATATTTTTTCACTAGGATACTATACTAATATTTTTAAACTCTCTCAATTGTAATTGTCTGAGGAAATTTTCAAGATGTTTGTAGTGAGTAGTCGACTTTTCATGACTACTGCATTCCGGTGCTTTCAGAAGCACACACGTTTCACCCTTAGACCGTCCGAGGAGCTTTCTCTGGGTGGCTGTCAGGAAGCTTAGTGCAAACCTCCGCCTTCATTTGTATTTGTTTTCTCTGACTTGAAGTTCTGGTGACTCCTTGTCCCACCTCCATTTCCACTTTTCCACTTAATTTTATTTTGCTTTTACCTCTTTTAGTGCAGCTAGGTTTTTCACTATTCAGTCTCCTCAAATCCTTTAGAAGAAGGCATTGTGTGGGCGTATTCCTATGTGGCTGAAGAAACTATTGCAAACAGCGAAGAACAAAGCAAATCCTGAGTTTTAAATGATCTCTCTCATGAGCAAATTCAGTCTCTCTTTCTGTAATTTATTCTAGTGTATAGTCACCCCCATGAGCCACAAACTCTTTCTTATACTGCCGCAGTGTGAGAAAATAAAAATTTTTAAAAATCAGACCATGATTTAGGTGCACTGGGGACAGACACTCTTCAGTTAAAAAAGGAGCTAGGGAAATTTAAATATTAATTATCATTCACTACAAAAAACTGCTTTGTAGTTTCAAATATCTGCATAGAGACTTAACATAAAGTTGACACAGTTAAAATGTGGTTGTACTGTTCAGGATTTCAGGATGCAAACAACAGAAATCGCTCCTTTCCAAATGTGGCACAGCATTATAATTATCTCCTATGATCAGATTTCCCCTTTTTGCTTTAGCAATAGAGCTTTACCTCTCAGGAGATGTACTAAGGCATAGACCATCCCAATGAAAGCCTCTATTTCCTATTTCCCTTAAAACTGAGAGTGTTTATGTAACTAAATTCTCAAAACTCAAATGCAAGAAAAAATATTACCAGCAGTTTCCTTTAAAAGAAATTGCTTGCTTTTCACTACTCTATTCTCCTTCTACAGAGTGAAATGTGGATACAGTGCTGTTGATCCATCTTCTAAATGAAGACTACAGCTACACCCTTGAGACGGTGACCAAGGTAGGAGGAACCTACTGCCTTAAACTGAGCTGGAGATGAGGGCTGCCTGACAGCTCTGAAATATTTTTATATCTCAGCTTTTACATGATGAGAAATAAGGTAATTATGAGATTTTTTTGTTGTATCATCTTAGTTTGAATTTTATGGAGTTTATTCATTTAATCAGATAATTGATTAATTAGAATTATATTAGGTATCTCCAAAATGATGAGTATTACTCCAAACTAGGCTTGGAAAATAGTTGATGACTAAAATCCTAGCCCAGGCTGCTGAAATCACTCATCTCACATTTGATTCTGCAACACCCATCTTCAACTGTTCTCAGAATATCCTGTTTCTAAAATCATTCTTCTATGAGTCAAAGTTCGGATGCCAGGCTAGAAAAATAATAATAATAACAAATGCTACCACTGTCGATCTTTGTCCATGGAATAAGCTTGCAGGTTCTTTTCCCCATTCTTTCACTTTCAAAACAGAAGATCTCTCGCTAAAATTCAGAGATGACTCATATAACTGAAAAGGTACTCATCTCCCCCAAGGAGAGGATTATGTAGCTTCATGAAACCAGGCAACCTGCTCAAAGTCCATCATCTTCTTCTACATTTGAATAAATTCTATGTTGTCATGCACAATCAACACATTACTCACATTACCCCATGTCCCTTACATTAATAACAAGGGAGAAGAACCAGGAATAAATGATAAATCAGTTCAAATGTATAGGCATACGTGTGAAACAACAAGGACAGGGCTGTAAGCTCCTGTGGCAGTCCTCATAACTGCAGTCATCATGAGAACACAGTCAGCTGTGGAAAGTTCCACCTTCTGAAACCCATTCCATATGTTTATCGACTTGAAACAAAGTTTCTTCCAGGGGAAGCAAGAGATAGAGGTGGGGGGAGGGAGAGAAAGAGAAAGGGACATACAAAGAATTAAGCTGTGTTGTGTGCATGGACCAACTTGCCATGATGGATGTAATCATTATGTACTACAAACATGTGCTAATAAAAATTTATAATACAAAAAGGTGATAACATGAAGCAAAAACAGCTGGCTTACATGATCCCAAAGAAAGCTAATCATTCACATGGCTCTTTCTGAGAGCTCCTCTTTATGTACAGAGGAAAAGAATGATCAAATCAATAGATATGTGCCATGTTTCAAGGGCTTCCTTGATTTGTTTTAATATGAAGCTTGTATGTAGAGCAGAAGCTTCAACTGGTACCACTCTTTGCTGAAACTTGCAGTCTTCCAGGGCCTACGCAAAGCCAATATTCACCTTCTCCACTGGTCAAGCTGGAAAGTTGAATGAACACATGGTTGTGATTATCACCCAGGCAACTTTGGAATCTTGCATCATGAGGATTCCCTTAGCAGCTCATATTACATTTCCCCCCAAAGACATGATTTAAAGTTGTTATTTTCCATTTTTCATATTATTTTAAATGTACAGAAGAGTCACTGGATCATATAAGAATTCTCTGGTGCCTTTCACCATAGTCATTTATTTTACTCTTCTCTAACCTTTATTCTTTGTCCTCCCTGCCCTCTCTTCCCCTTTCCCTTCTCCTACTTTTTCATCCTCCTCCTCTGTCTCTCTTTTTTTTAGTCATGTAAGAACAACTTGTATACATGCTGTTTCTTCATCCCTAATATAAATCCTGTATTTTCTTAAAATACAGATTTTGCCTATACATAGTAAGATTATGAAAATTAGGAAATCAGTGTGAATCAGATGTAATTCCACAAGCCCTTTCCAGAAGTTGCTAGTGCCACAATAAGATATTTCACAATAAAAAACAAAAAAGTCCAAGCTAACTGATTGCATTAAATTGTTCTGTCTTTTTAACCCTGTTTAATTTGAAGTAGTTCATGAATTTTTTTCTTTGCTTTTTATGACATTAATTTTGAAAAGAATAGATTAGTTATTTCATAGGGTATTTCATTCAGTGTGTGTTCATTTAGTGACTCTCTGTAATTAGATTCAACTTATGTCTTGTTGATAGAAACACAATAAAGTAAAGACTGACTCTTTAATGTTTAATATCAAGATGCACATGTGGTCAATAAGTCATATAACAGGCATTGTTAGATTTGACCATTCAATTAAGGTTAATTTCTGTAGTAAAGAAAAGCTTGCATTTTACTATTATGTATAGATTATCTATTTTAAATTTTTATTTTAGTATTCTGGAATCTTAGTGGGTTTTCTGTTTCTGTATTTGTTTGCTTTGTGATAGGAGTTTACTACGCTGCCCAGTTTAGCCTAAAAATCCTGGGTTCAAATGATCCTCTCACCTCAGCTTCCCAAGCAGCCAGTACTACAGGTGTGCCCCACCACACCCATCTGGGAAGACTTTTTTTTTTTTTTCTTTTTGAGCAGCATCTTGCTATGCAGTTCAGGCTTGTCTTCAGTTCACTTTGTAGCCCAGGCTGGCCTTGAACTTGCAATGATCCTTCTGCCTCAGCCTGCCAAGTCCTTGGATTACAGGTATGAGCTGTCATGCCTGTCTGGGAAGCTTTTTTAGCTGTGCAAGTGGTAATTTTTGCATTTATCCCCGTGGGTATCCTTATTCTGTTTTACTTTCAAATCTTTTTTGTAAGTTTTTAATGGTATGCAAAACTTATTGCCCATAAAACAACCAACCCATGACTTTATTCAAATGATCATTTTTCCCTGAAACTTTAGGTATCAAATTTTAGTTGCCCTAATTGTATTTTGTCAGGACATACCTGAGACATACAGCATATAAAACACAGTGTTTTTCTCTCCTCACCTGTGCTGTTGTCTTGGTCTCCTTTCCATTAATTTTTATTTGGTCTATCATTTCGATGGAGCTTTCAAAGCCATCTCTTACTTAGTTAAAGTTCAGTATCTAGTAGATTCTTACAGAGGAGATCATGGACATAACATTTCATGATCTCTTGAATTTCAGAAGTGTTTTTATAGCAACAAACCTTGAAAGATAGTAGATGCACAATTCTTGGTTCATTTTTTTCACTCCTGAGGTTCTTGAAACCCTTTATGTTTTTTGTGTTTTTGAGATATCTGATAATCCTTCTTCACTTATATGTTGTGTTTTCCACTAGTACCCTCAGGCATTTTCTCTGTCTTTCTCCTTTAATCAATTTATTTTAATATGGCTCAGAGTTAATCTTTTTGTTCAGTTTTACTGATAGCAATAAGTAGGTCTTTTTGAAATGTACATTTAGTTCTTTCACTTTCAGAAAATGTTACTAGATTACAGTTTTTGTTCAACAAATGAAAAATGTTGTCCCGTTCTATTTCAAGATTCATAACTGCTGATGAGAAGTTATCTCATTTAAATTGTTGTTTGCCTTCATGTAACTTGTTATCCTTCTCTTGGCATGTCCAGGATTTCCTCTTCAGTTTGGCTTTCAGCAGAATATGATGATGATGATGTATTTAAATAGAGACCTTTTATGTCCATTTTGTTTTTTTCCTGCTGGGAGTTTAGTGGGTATTTCAAAGCTTTCAATATGTATCTTCCATTATATTTCAAAAATTATAGCTACTATTACTTTCAAACAGTTTTTTCTACCCCATAGTTTCTCCCCATATCAAGACTGGTTACACAACTGCATGACATTTTTATATTACTGGGAAAGAATATTCTGCTTGGTTTTTATATCATTTTTCTCTATTTTGTTCAAACTGGATACTTCCTGTTGATCTGAAGTTCAAGGAGTCTCTTTTCTGTCTTCTCTATTCTGTTATCTGAGAAATCTGTGACCTCAATTCTAAAATTTTGACGCAATTATTTTTATTCATTTCTCTGCTCAGATTTCATATCTTCTAATTCATTGGAGGCATGTATTCTTTTACATCATCCAAGACATTTATATGGGCATTTCTGAAGTCCTCGCCAGCTAATTCTAATATCTAAAAAATCTCAAGTTCATTCCCCATTTTGAGACTGGGTTTCGTCTTTCTACTTCCTCATAGTGAGCACTTATAGGTCATAACCTGGGTACTCCAGTGGTATATTGTGGTGTATTGGATAAACTTTTTAAATCTGATAATTGCTAGTCTTTAGGATTGCTGTTCCTTTGTTTTGTTTACCGAGCATTTAACTCTATTGTATTTGAATTGCAAACGTTTTTCTAAAACTTCGCTCAAATTTCAAGTGAGACATTTTTCTCAGTTGCTCTGATTAGGCTCCAGTCATGCATGATAAATAAATTACTAAAAAATGTGAGCAGACATAAATCAAGTAGTTCCTCTCTGGCTTTTACTCATTCAAGAAATCTCTTTTCCCTAGTGGTTATCATTTTCCTAATTTAAATCTCCTGACTATTCTACTTCCAAAGACAGCAGTGTTTGCACTCTCATCTCTGACCATTGCAACTTCATCAGTCCAAAATAACAAAAATAAGAATTTCATACGTTACGACATCTGCTGCCAATCTAAGATTTCTCTGTATCTTGCCTTTCTGTTCTCTCTCCAATAATTTCCTTTTGTACTTTTTCAGTTAGAGTTGTTATCTGCAGATGAGTTTACCTGATTGGAGCATTCCTAACCATTACTGGAGGCATAAGTAATGAATTATGCTTTTAATATTGCTGCTCTTGCATATTTTTATTAATGTATTAGGAATCCAATTATACATATACTATTTTTCTTTTGCTTGTCTTTCATTCCAACAACTTTATTTCTGATCCTTTTTACTATTTATGTACTTTCTACTACTTTCAAAATTTCCTGCTTTTATACAGGGTGCTATATATTGTTTCCAATTGTACTTTTCTTCCTTAGTTAACAGGTAATGTAATCTTTATTTTCATCTTCTTAACTTTCTCTTCTGAAGGCAAACAATTATTGATTTATTGGGAGGAATTACCTTAGTTAGATTATTTGTGTTTTAATTTTATACTTTTAAAAGTTATTTATAAGAAGTCAGGTTGAGACTGTTTTTGACATCTGCATTTTATGCACAGGGCTTGAAATTCATGTTGGTTTATGAGATCATAAGTTCAAAATTGTATCTTCAGTCATTAGAGAGAGGAGTGATTTCTTTACTAATTAGGAGATGGAGGACATTAAATAAGAGGACAACTCTGAGAAACAGTCCTATGGCCCTTTTTATTCTTTTTTTTTTTCCTTGTTGAATACAGAATTTCTTCCTCTTTGTTATTTTTCTCGTTTCTACTCAGTTTGCGACAGGCACTCTTTCTTTCTCTCTTTGTTTGTTCATTTGTTGCTTTCTTTCTCTTTTATGCTTCTCTTTCTTTCCTCATTCTTTCTTTTCCCCTCAAAACATTATTCTAATAGTTAATCTTTTTTTTTATTTTAAAGAGAGACAAATAAAACAAAAAAATAAAAACAATGATACAGAATTTCAAAACAGGATAATAAGAAATTAGTAATGGTTGTGGCATAATAGTTAATCTTGACAGACAGATTGATTGGCTTGAGAGCTTAGTAAAACACATTTCTGGGTGAGTCTCAAGCAATCGTGAAACCCTGACCCTGGGGACTGTATCTGGTCCCCAGCATCTTCCTCTCAGCCACTGTTCCCCTGCTATCCTTCCCATCTATCATAACTGAGTAGCTTTGCTCAACCATACCCTTCCGCCATGAAGTATCTGCTGTGGAACCATTGGACAGACAACTCTGAAACCATGAACCAAAAGAAATCTCTCCTCCTTTGGGTTGTATATATCAGATATTTGGTCATAGCAATGACAAGAAAGCTGACTAATCCAACTGCTTTCCCAAGACTGTTTTCTTAGGTCCTGAATTCATTGTAACATTTCCTTGTAGACAGTGCTCCAAAGCACTGCACTGTTTCAATCTTTTTGCATCTGAGTTCTTTAGACTTTCTTTATTGGTACTTGTTTTACCAACTTTAGTCTTCCACAAATCCTGAAGACTGGCTTCCATGTCCTTGCTTTAAACTTTCCTACTATTACCCCAAAACTGTGCCAAGAACAAGGGGGGATAGCTTGCCAATACATGGGACTGATTTTTCTACTTACAAGAACTTTGAAGTCTGGTTGCTCTCTGTTTCCTTGTCGTGCTTTGGGTATGAGCTTCACCTAGTTTTTTGTTTGCTTGTTTAATTAAGAAAGTGAGAGCAGTGGATTTGCGTTGTTTTCCATTGCTTCCACTACTTGGGATTTTTTATTTACTATCTTGCCTCTGAATGGGAACTTCCATTGTAGTACTGTAATGTGGTGCTTACTCTGTGGGTCAGCAAATACATGCATGAATTCTCATTTTTGCTGAAAATTTTGTGTAACCACATTCAGTAGCTGGAGAAATAACTGTAAGATGAGGTTAGAGGCTGATGTACTGTAAGTCAGACTCAGGTTAAAGTTTCATTTATCACCTGGTCCTTTTGGCTCAAAATCCAACTGAAGTTTTTTTTTGGGCTTCTGTGTTGAAGAAGCTCCACACCTCTAAGCACAATCCTATTAAGTGGCTGCAAGTTCCCTTAAGGAAGACGCAGTGAATGTCCATATTACATACATGGCTCTTTATAGGTTCCCAGACATCTAATTTATGAGAGCTTTTGGATCTATGAACAGACACACATTTGAGAATTTGATAGAGCTGGAATTCTCAAGACCTCAAATGTCTTCTTTGTATTTTTTTAAAGTTGTGCATGAAAAATAATACCTGCTTGGTAAGTTACCTTTTAACTCAGGACCTCAAGATCATAAAATGATAATCAAAGCTCACTGAGAGTTAGGACTTATAGTTCCTCACCTTGATCCTAATGCGTGAGAACCTTTTCTACCATGCATCTAGTGACATGTGCTGTTTATTAATGTCTAGCAACCTACATATGTTAATAGCATTGAAGTCAGAGAGCCCATTTTAGCAACATTTTCTTCAACTAGCAACAGCAGCTTACTGGGGACATCATGAAAAATTATGAATCAGAAATGCTCATACTGCCTCTAAAAATGTCTTTTTAAGATCCTAAAAAGGATGTGTCTCTGTGCCTCCCTGTAGAGCATAAGTAAATGATGAAAGAATTATACACAGCAAATCCACCCCTGTGCTTCTCTCTCTTTGTTATGCTAAAGAATTTATGGCATCCAACACGAAATTGCAATGGGCTACAGAGCCCAAGCAAACATTTAAAAACACCCCTGGATGTCTTACTAGTACATTGAATCCAGAATCTGTCATGCCTTCCATATTTTAAAATAAATTAGTCTGATCATATTTATATTCTTCCCTGTTTGTTCATTTGCATCCTTGGAATCCATTCCCACACATAGTACTTAGATATTTTCATTATTGCCGCTGATACAAATGAGCAAAACATGTCATGCTACTTGTGTGCAACATTTCTGCAGACCCCTCAGGCATTCTGCAATCTGACTATGTTTGTAGGTCTGGAGAAAATAAGGACTAGAAAAGAGGGGAGCTACAGGGAAAAGTCAAGGTCCTTTTGCAAAGTAAGTATGGTGGAATGGCATTTTTAATTAAACCAGATCACCTTCAAACAAAGAGAATGAGTGTCCTTCAGGTAGGAAGTTAGGTTTAGCAGCACTGGGAATCTTAGCCTCAGTTTTTCCAAATGCTCCTACACAGGAGTCCATTTCAATTCTCAGAAGCCCATACTTTTTCTACTAATGCCCTAAGACATTTGGAAATACTGGATGCTTGAACAGTACTGTGATTTGGCAAGGCATAGGATCCCCTCCACATTTGCTTTTTAATTCATGACCTCAGCACTGCAGGAATAATGTGCATCGCAAGACTATTTTAGCAGTCATAAAAAATACTAAGTTTTACGTCTGTGCTTTTGGACAAGAATACAATGATTTGAACTTATTATTCCTTTTTGAACTATATAGAGCTGTAAGTTATAATCACTCCAGCCTGCATTTCTTTGTAGTAATGTGTATTCTTTATACTACTGTGTGGCAGTGGTCACTTATTGGTCATCAATGGACGCTCTTAATCTCTACAGGCAATAATTTACCAAATCATTTTGCAATTGAGAAAGTAGATGTGGTCAGTCGCTCTCTCATCTTCAGTTCTTCACTTTTCCTTGTATTCATGACCTTAGCTTTGCAGTACCTACTTGCTGGGACTTTGTAGTGCTGATTGCTGGATGGAGCGTGCATTTCCTTCCCTGCTGATATTTAACCATGTGTTGTGCTTAGGCCAGTTGGATGTTAAAGGTGTGAATAGGCAGAGATTTGAAATACTCTTGAAATATTCTAGCTCAGTGAGCCCTGCTTTCAGAAAGACAGGCTTCCAATAGCTGCTGATTCCAGGAAGATAAGTCTACCTAGACTTAGCCACAGTTTAAAATTGATCTGTGTCAAGTTTAGCCTTGAGGAACTGATCTCCTATTAACCTGTTGTATGGGTTTGATCCTGTGTCCCCCCAAACTCTCATGTAATCGCAGCATGGACAGGGCTGAGTCTGGCATTTTTGATTGGTTTGTTGTCTGGAGTTGGGATTGGTGATGTGAGTGTTGCACCCACCCAGGGGTGGAGCCGACATACAGTGTAAGGGTGAGAGGAAAGTGTGTCTGGTTCTCTCTCTCGCTGGTTCACCTTGCTGTTTGGCAGTCACCATGAATGGCTGTCCTGCCACACCATGCTGCCTTGGAGCCAACTAAGTATGGGCTGAAATCCCCAAGAACTGTAAGAAACAAACCTTTCCTTCCCTAATTTTGGGCAACAGGTGTTTTGTCTCAGCAACTCGTGAAAAGTAAGACACCTGTGTTCATAGGAGTTTGAAATGCACATTTGTGTTGGATGTCATTAAGCTTTGTTTTGAGGAAGGAAGACTTTCCTGCAGAATTTTCATGAATATAGCTGATGGATACATCACAGAATTTTCAAAATATGTAGAGAAATGAGCTTGAGAATACAGACAAAAGTCGAAGGGACCCAGAAATCATCAGGAATCCACCATAGAAATAAGATGCTTAAGGTGCTACTATAAGTCCCATTACCACTAGCAAACTGGCTCCTGTCCAATCATATTTTGCAACACCCCGCTACACATTGAGGGTCCAGTACAACTTCATTACAGTCACAGTTGCAGGAAGCAACCTCTAGAGGCCTTTGCTCTGCTTCATCACCGTTCCATATTCAAAACCCACTTCGTCACCATTCTAACTGCCAAACTTTAGGAGAAAGAATACTGCATTTGCCTTCCAGTAATCTGTCCCAACCTTGTGACCCCTGCCAAGTCTAAAAGGTATTTAAATCTTGGGTAGCCATGAAATGACAAATGTCTGTTGTGTGTCTTATGTCTGAAGGGGACTGGTGACACAATGGAACCCACAGTCCTGTCACCAAGGCAGACCATGCTTCTAAACAATACAACAGCATAGTAAGAACTAACACATAACTGCAGACCAAACACTGTGTATACTTTTATTGTGGCTAGTGTATCCCCAGTATTGGAATAATAAAAATGCGGTTTGAGAAGGCTAAGTAACATGCTCAAATTCACACAGCTCATCAATGTGGGAAAACCGAGACACAAGTCAGGCGGGTTAGATTACAGAGCCCTGACTCGCAGCCACTATTTCTCAAGCACTAAAGAAACATTTCCAGGAAACAATGAGTCTCCTGTTTTGTTAAAACAACAAGAATTGGTGACTCCATAGACACCATCACTAGCCCTTCTCAAGTTTTAATTCCACAGATAGTTACTATTTTTTAATTACCTGTATTTTAAGCCAGGCTGTTCTGCTCACAGAGGAAATGGAAGGTAACTAGTCTTTCCAGAGTATCGGAAAACCTAGTATTAAACTTGCTTTCTGCCTCTCTTATCCAGACTCTCACAATTTTTCTTTATCTCTTGATGGAATATGCTATTTTTTTTTTGTTAATCTTGTTTCCTTTTATATTTTGGTAAGTTAGATCTCTAAAGATTTTCTCAAGAGAGAGAGTGCTCCATATTCCCCAAGTTCTGACAACTAACAGTGATTTCTTGAAGGTGATAGTGCCTCTTCACCTATGTGTGCCTGTCATACATCCGTAATGTTTCTGCTGTTATTGCTGCTACTAGAGTCTCTTAGAGGTCTGTCAGCTAGTTACATTGTGTCAAGACATGGATCACACATTGATAAGCTTCAGAGAAAAAGGGGTCATGGCAGAGAAAAGAGAGAAAAAATTAATCTAGTGGACCAGATCCGTGTAGTTGAAATACTTACTTGGCAGCAACTTAGTTACGTGGCACTGGCAATATGCTCAGGTTATGCGAGCAGTTATTTCAGCGTTTACATAATAGGATATCTGAGAAAATGCTTCATTCAGTTTAGAGACTAACACCAAGTAGGTACCCAAAGGCAGCAAAGATCACCGTCACTGTTGTTGCTATTGGTGGTGAAAACAGCTATGACTCTTCCAGACATACTCATGGGAGTCTACTTTCTAGAATTTATTTTCTTGGAAAACTGGTAATGATAATACTAATTAAATATGACAGTAATTTTTAAGCAGTTAAGTTTCTACTAAGAAAAAGAATAATATTTATTCATGAAATTTAAAAATTGCTGCCACATGAAATCATCCCCAGGGATACCCTAAGAATTGAATGTTAATGTGAACGTTATGTAAGTGGTCCACGCTGTGCTTCTTGAATGACCACCTGATAGCAAAGTTAGTTGCAACCACTAGTTGCCTATCTGGGATCTACTGAAAATCACTTGAAGGATTAAAGCATTGCTTATCATTTTATTCCTACTTGCCTTAGTGTTTCCTGCCTTTATTTTAAAGGATTTCTTGTAATGTACCCACTGAGATAGGGTCCACAGAAATCAGAAGTGAGTTTATAATGCTTAGGATCAAATCTTTGTGGGAAAACCAGCTAGGAAACACACGTTGACTGGAATCAATTTCATACGTACTATTTTCATTTTTTTTTAACACCTGATGCCTTGGAAGTGTAGTACCTTTAGGGTCTGATGTCAGTGTATTTCCAGCAGCCTTGTGAGTGAACTTTCAGAAAACCTATCATTGAACAGCAAATAACTGAATAAATAAGGAAACAACTGGCTCAAAGTGCTTCACAGTTGGAGAATACCATGTCCTGTCATGGTAGTGCCAAAAGTTAACTTTCATTCAATTTTGGAATTTCTTCTCTTTCAGGTATTACTTTGCACCTTGAGGGTCAGTCCCCAAAGGGGCAGGAATTAGTGAGGTCAGTGTGAAGAACTTGGAAATGATTTTCCTTTGAATTTTGTGGCACTTTGTCAGCTGAAGAGGAAGTAAGTGAGACCTTTTGTGTTCATGGGGACAGAGAAGATGGCGTGTCATAGGAAGGAGAAAAATTACCATGGCCTGACTGTACTCAGAAAGGGTGCTTGCTGCCTTGAGCACTTTCAGAAGTAAGTAGGGTATAAAATTTTAATACCATAAGAAGTGAAAGATAGTGAGTGCCATAGCTAAGTAATAAGTAATACTAACACACTTGGGTGGGATTGAATGAGAACAAAAAGAACATTTGACTACAGAATCAGAAATAAGCTAGTCAGACTAAAGGACTTCAAAAATAATCTAGGTGATTCTGCTTAGCACCAAAAATAACAAATATTAGACAGTTGTAAATAAATTTTTTCCTGAATAATGTTTTCGCTCTGATGCTATATCACTACATATTTTCTATTTTCATTTTTATTTTTATTTAAAATGATGTAGAATAAAAAAGATGCTCTCAGGCCCCATTTGTTTGTCTTCTTCTGTATTACAAATAATAGAACCGAATATCTGTACTGAATAAAATAAACTTTTCTCCCAGCACACATTCTATGAGGCATCTGGAAAACATTTCAGGTCACACTTCATGATCCTCAGATGAAAGAACCGAAACACACTCAAATGATGGCGTTCCACCCAAGGATGGCAAAAGAAAAATTTGAAAAGGAGCTCTTACCTTCTTTCCTAGATTTATTTTCAGGGTCAACAAAATAAGCTCAGGAGACAATAGCAGAGCCCACCCATAAATGGGGGGGGGTGGCTGCTTCTGCTATCAATCAAATAGTCAGACATGACCAGATACTTCAAAAGAGTATTTTTGATGTTTCTCTTATTCAGTGCATTTTACTCCTTGTTCTTTGGAACCAAATTCCCGCAGCGCAGTGTAAGTACCTCAATCACCAGCTAGAATTGCAGTCCCAGCTGTCTAATGCCCTAAGACCCCATTCTGCTAGGACCAGAAATATCAGTCACCATGGGGAAAGGGGAGGTTGGACTGTGTCTCAATTACTTTTCTTATTACTGAGACAAAATATCCAACATCCAAAGTTAAGGGAGGAGAGGTTTATTTTGTGTCATGGTTTGTAGAGGTTTCGGTTTATAGTCATCTGGCTCCAAGGCAGGTGGCATGGCAGACAATAAGAAGGTAGCAAAGCTACAAAGTAGCTAGGAAGCAGCGGCAGGCCTGCCTTCTTTCTGTCCCTTTGTATACATCCAGGATACTTGCCCTGTAGGTGGTGCCACCCACACCCAAGATGGGCTACCTTCTTGTTATCCACACCCAGAACTATGGCAAACCAATTGGTGGGCTAATTGCACACTCTTAATCCCAGCACCACAGTGGTTTTCTATTCATATAGTTTCATTAATTTAGAAGGGAAAAATTACCCTCTTTTATTCCCTGATCATTTCTATCTCAATCCTGGTAGTTTCTTCCATCTTATTTTTGTCATGAACATACTACACTAAGAATTCCAGAAAATGGGGTGTTGCCTCTACCCCCCCCTTTTTCCCATTTTTCTTTCTTTCGCCAACATTTTAAAAATCACATTATATCAGCCAACTGAGGAAAAAACAGCCAATTATGAACTCAGTTCTTTTTTATATTCTCCAAAAAAACTGAAGTCCCAAAGCTTCAGAGCCATAGTCTTAAAGACTTTCAAAACAAAGACTCTTGTTGCTCAGTTTGATGAGAACATTAAGCTGTGCAATGATCTTTGACTAAGCAGTATCCAAATACTGATCAACAAGGACTAGAAATGGGATATACTGGAATGTACTGGAGACATCCAAGTCACCAATATGATAACATATGGGTGAACTGTTAAGTAAAAAAGAGCTACTGGGCATAGAGTCACCTGATGGTCAGTTATGTTGTACAACAATGTATTTTAAAAAAAAAACTGTGATCATGTGGAAGGGCATAGTTTAAGTGTATCGCACAAAATGTACTAAAAATCATTCTGAGAAGAGGTCAGTAGGTTTCATCAGATTGCCAAGCAAGTCTACATAATAAAAAAGATTAAGAACTCCTGCTCTCCATCACAGACCGTGGAGTTTCCTATGCTTTCTCTTGAGGAGATAACAGGTTGCAAAGTCAAGGACACACTGGGGGCACTAGTGCAGTTGCACAGGGCCTCCTGCTCAGAAGGGAATCTTATATATGAAGTTAATTCTCTGCAGTTATCATCATAAAATTCCTAATAATTGTATGTCCTAAGTTTAGTTTTGCAAACAGAGCATGCACCAGGGGCTTAAAGATGTGATTACACTTGCTCTACCTCCTCCTGCCTTGTAGCATTCCTTTACTCCCTGGGATGCATGTTCAGCTATCAGCTCTCCTCACCATGCACAAACACTGCCACAGATCCTCAGGGAGAAGGCTTGGCCACAGGCTCACTGCGGTTATAGTTAGACACAGGTACGTCTGAGTCACCGGATGAGAACTTGATGCTTTGCAAGCATGCCACACCCAAGGAAGCAGACTTTTTAAATAGCAAACAGCATCTTGACAAAGGGAAATTGCATACAGAAGTGCAAAGGGCTTTCCTCTCCTGCTTTTTGATCAAGGAAAACTACATTTTTAAAACAAAATTTAAGTTTTAGAATACTTTTATGTTTGCAGAAAAATTGTAAAGGTGAAACAAAGAAGTTTTATATACCTAACACCTCGTTCAGTAGTAGTGGAGTGGGGATTTAAATGCAAGCTCATGAGGTTCCAAAATTCATAGTCATATAAATTGGTGTAAATGCCACATTTATTCCTTGCTAGAGGCATTAGGAAGATAAAGTGTGGGCCATTGAGTTTCCACTTAAGTTCCCATAACTCAGCAATTTCCTCTTCCTCATATCATCTAATATCACTCCCCTTTCTTCAATTTCCACCTTTCAGAGCTTTAGTCTCCATTATGGCTTCTCTCCACAAAGCCTCACACACTCTACTGGGGCTTTGGGGGTGGCTGGATCATGAGTGTATGGTAATCAATCATGAGATTAATCCACAAATTGGTTTAGCCCAGTTCTGAGTGTGGATAATGGATTTACTGAAAAAGGAATCCCCACTCTGGATGTGGTTGATGCCAACCAATAGACTTGTAGCCTGGGACAAATTTAAGAAAAGGAAAATAAGAAGGAAATCTCACTGCTTTCTGCCATTCCATGCACTGCTTCTCCTCCGCCAGGTGCCTCTCCCATGCCACCCTGCCTTGGAGACAGCTGACTACAGCCTGAAATATCTACAAACTATGAGCCAAAATAAGCCTGTCCTTTAACTTGTGTGTGTCGGGCATTTTGTCCCAGCAACAAGAAATCAAGTAAGATGCTTTCCTTCATCCTACATCCACCTTTGTGGCATCTCTGAAGTCCAATATATGTAGTGAACAGGACCCTACAAATGCAATACACAGCTGTGGATTTAAACACACCTGTGGCTGTGAGGATGAAGTTCAGAGTTAGAGCTCCTCCCAAGTACACATTAGAACCTGGGTTCAATCTCCAGGACCAGAAATACAAACAAAAGAAACAGGTGTGGGGAACGAAGGAGAGAATGGATTAAATTTCCTAATCCTGAATTTTTTGCCTTTTTTAAAGTGCAGAGTTCTTCAGTATCCCCTCAGAGAATCACTTTTGAAGCAGAGAAAGTAAATCTATTGATTTAGCTCGGGTAAATCAATAGAGAGAAATGATCCAGCAGGTTTCTCCCAACTTTCAAACTGGTACAATGTGGCAGGAATTATCCTTTTCCATCTCTCCTAAGTATTAGAACTATTATTACTTTGTCACTAGCAACAACAGAGTTAATCATCAGCCTTACACTTGTACCACATTGACATCTGTTCAACTTCTTAAAAATCAAATCCAGGCTCACCTTCTTTGCCAGTTTTGCCTTCATTTCCAGCGATCCCTAGGAGTAAGGAGCTAGAACAAGACCTCTACAGAAGTCCACAAGCCCTGTCTAACCTGTCTGCCCCAACCCCGCAGCCATTTAACCATGTGTAACTGCCATGGGAAGAAGACAGTTATTAAAAACAGGACTGAAACCCAGCAAGCACATATTGCCTGCATTCTGTATAGAAGAATCGAAATTAATCATGCTATAGCTCTACATTTGTGAAAGGGAAGAAAAAGGCAAGCCTAAAATAGCAGTGGAAAGTGTTCTGCTGTTAACTTCCATTTTTCACCTGTTTCTGTGGTTGGGCAAGGCCAACCTCTCTTGTGGTTAGAAAAATAGCCAAGAGTGCTCAAGATGTGAAATTGAGTATTTCTTTTTGTGGGGGGTGGGATGGGGGTTACTTTGAAGTTCTCCTAACATTTCATTACCCTCCAGAGCTCTGAAATATCTCATGTTTCTTGAAGTTGTACTGAATCTGGAATCCATTACATATCTTTTTTTGGTTTGGTGGAAAATAATTTAACAACAGGTAGTATTCAAAATTAAAACCATGTTTGCTAAGGCTGAAACACCAGAGCAAAGAAAAGGCATGTAATCTAGTGAAGCTATTCTGATTAAATAACCTTCTTAAAATCATCCAAATTTCTCTATTCCCTTTTAAATGTTTCCAATATTTAAATCCTTTTCTATCCTTCATATATGTATTGTGGGAAGAGACATGGCTGAGGTCAGACAAGAAATCTGATTTCTGGGAAAGAAAATGAGACTTCTAACAAGGAACTCATACTTGGTAACCTTGGAGTGAGAATCAGGAGAAATTCCCAAAAGCAAGTACTTTGGAGAAAGTGTTTGCTTTGCTTTTCTGTTTCCATAGAATACATGTGGCCAATCTAGGGCACAATGATATAAGCTGAAACCAGCTGAGGTCACGCAGTGTTCTCAGCTCAGTGTGCAGAGTGTCAAGTCACATGTATAATTTAATAAGCACAAATCCTTATATCAGTCTTCTATGGTTTTTTCTCATCAACTCAAAACAGATATTTAGAACATGAAAATGATGTGAGCTGTGTTAAAACAGAATGTACCAGTATGAAAACCAATGCTGGTGTCACATGAGGATCGGAGATTTATGGGTTTGTCTTACATTTTCATCTTGCAAATGTCCCAAAAGTAGCAAGAAGAATGCGAGAACAATTGTCACAGTGAAATTCAAAAATGTGCTGTCAATGAAACTTGATGAAATTGGTCACTCTGAAGTACACCATAAGGGAAAAAGCTGCCAGATTCAGGGATGATCACACAGGAATGAGAGGTAGGGCTGAGCAAAGACCCCATGGTAGAAAAGAGAGAAGACCAGATTTGGAGAGCAAGACCCACTCAATCCAAGACTCTCTCTTGACACAGATGGAGGCACAGGCTGGTAGTGGGAGCTTCCTTGAGCCCTCTTGGTTCAAGGCTTGAAAAGCAGGGAAAGAAAGCAGGCATGGGTGAGGAATCACCTGGTAAACTTAGGCCCACTAGCTAGGAGGCCAGCTGGGGACCCAGCAGCAGCTTATCTCAGCTGGGAAGAAGCGACAGGTAAAGCCACTCACTCACATAACCCAGAATCATTAAAGAGAATTCCCACCAGCTATGGCATGGCCTTTGATCTTTCCTGAAATAAAGTTCATATAATAGCTTCAATAATAAACTATGTCAACCAAATCAGAGTAAGGATGATATCATTATTAGTATAACGGATATAATAATAACACATGCTGCTTACACTATGTGCTAGGCAGAATGCTGGGCATGTTGTGTCTATTATGTTTAACCCTCACAAACACCTTGCTATCTCCATTTGGCAGAAGAGGAAAGTAAAGCTCAGAAAGTGAAGCCCAAGTAATGGAGTGGGGTGAACACCCAGGGTCGTATAACTAGAAAGGGGCAGACAGAACTTGGACCTAGGCCAGCTGGTCCCAAAGTCTCCGTGCTTAACCACTACACCAGTGAATGTCAAAACTTTTGGTTTCCAGACATTTCATATAATAACAGCTATTCAAGATTACACAAGACTTCTGCTTCTGCAAGCTGTATCTCTTAACACTTACCATGTTAAAAATGAAACAAAAAAATTCTTAAATCATTCATGTACCTGAAATTAACAATAATACATTTATTAAATGTAATATACACAGGAAATTTTAAGTGAAATACAATTATATTTTGCAAGCCAAAACAGATAAAATAATGAGAAGAGTAGCACTGTTTTTGCATCTTTCAGATATTTTCATGTTGGCTGGTTAGAAAAAAATGCAAATGTTAATATCTGCTTCTGCATTTAATCTTTTGAGAATTACTATTTTGCTTAAAGACAGTGAGGAAAAACTTGACCTCACACTGATATGTATGAGGGACAGGAACATTATTTTAGTATAGTCAACCCTCCAAATCCTTGGGTTCCATATTCATGGATTCAAACAAGCATGGATTGAAAATTTTTAGGAAAAAAAGAAAGTGTTTATCCTGACATGTGCCATTTTTCTCTAAAGTATAATAATTATCTTTGTCATTTTTGTCTAAAGTATAACAAGTATCTACACAGCATGTACATTGTATTAGGTATTATAATTTGGAGAAGATTTAATGTCTACAAGGTCACCCATGTAAGCTATATGCCAACACTGTACCATTATGTAAAACAGTATACACAGATTTGGGTGTCTATGGAGCATCATGCAACCAATCTCCCTCAAATATCAATGGGTAACTTTATAAGCCTTTTCAAATGATTATGGTTGCTCTTTAATATCACAAAACTTAAAAAGTTCAATTTCCTAAAGAACAGTTTCAGTGTAGAATAAGAAAGTATGAAAATCAACATGTTTTTTGCTCTGATATATTAAAATCCACAGGTACACTCATCTTTCGTCGTGCATGGGGTCATTTTGTTCACTGAGTACCCAGATCTTTGAAATGTTGACACATGTCATTGTGCAATTTTGAGAAATGTTGTTAACACACCACTTAGCACATCAGAAAAGTCAGGAAGTGGTGGGAAGATGTCACGCGCAGAAGAGTGGAAGAAAATTTTCCAAAATGATAATTTGAACAACAAATCTTGTCAATCATTTTCCTTCCCCTGATAGACTCACTGGCTTCATTTTTGAGAAAATATCTGCCAAATACACAGGTCTGAATACTTTCAGTTCTTCTGTCATTTTTTCTTCATGTAAAGGTGACACTTTATGAATAAGGAGTTCACTTTCTTCAAAGAAACCATCATATATTGTATTCATCCCAAATACTTTCATGCTTAATTCTCATTTCACTGTGGAGCCTATTGTAAAGACATATACTCAGAGGACAAAACTTAATAAAATACCCCATGATTTCTTCTTTCTTAAGGACATTCTTACAGAAAAAAATAGCCTCAGAAATCTTGAGCTGTAATCTTACAGCTGTGACAACCACAGTAATTACCAGCACATCGTGTTTCTGCCTCAATTCACACAACGATACCTGCAGTTTTACTTGCCATTATTTTTATGCTTTCGGTATAAATACCAAAACAGTCAAAGGTAAATGAGGTTCCAGAAATATTACTAGAGTCGTTTTCACCTTGTACACTCACTTAAAAGTGCTCAGAAAACACAGGATTCTGTAAAACATATTTTGAACAGCACTGAGACACATTACAATCCCCATTAAGCTAAAATGAGCATAAAATCTCTTTAGAACCTGAATGTACTAGAACCCTGACCTTAGACTTCCAGACTTCAAAATGGTGAGAAAATAAATTTCTATCATTTAACCCACCCAGTCCATGGTACTCAAGATATGATTCATTCTGAATGTAATTCTTATCCAGCCTTGAACTTGTTACACTAGTCATTATCCTTCCAAAATTAAGTGATGATCCAAGCATTGGATATTCTAAGAAAAGGACAAATTAGAAGGCAGAAAGGGGTGATGGATCCCTGACGGGTTCAAACCCCATCCAGGAAAACTGCACTAGATGTTCAAACATGAGACCACTCCTCTTTGGCTTCTCGTCCTGCCTTCTGGACCTCCTGTGCTGGAATTCTACCCTCAAGGCTCTGGCAAGCTGGAATTTCATATCACCAGAACTTGCTGATCAAGGGTCATGTTCTCAAAGCTCATGTCTCTCCAAAGCTGCAACCTTGAACAGAATCTGTCTAGTCTGTTGACTTCAAGGTAGTGACCTTGTTATCTATGAATCATCTTTAGGACCATTTTTCTCTATTTTTAAATAGCATATGTTCATAGGCAAGTACCTCCACCATCCCCTCCAGCAAAATTCAAGAAGTCTGACTGCCTTCCTTTTTCCCACCCACTTCTCTGCTTAGCTTTAGTCCCAGGTGGCAATCTTGCAGGTGGTAAAATCCCATCTCAGTTCTTAGCTTCTGCCAAGATGACTGATTAGATCCATGGTTCACTTCACAGCCACACTATTCATCTTATTAAGTGGTTATTCAGTCATATCCTAGTGTTCTGAGAAGCACTAGTGATATTTTTTATAATATGGCTAGGCTAAGATTTTAAGACTTTTCTAAGTCTTAAACTTTTGGTTTCTTTTTGGTTTCCTTCTTCAACTTCCTTCTTCCTTTTTACATTTTACTGTGAGTGGTCAGGAGACACCAATCTGCTCATTCACTTTACTTCACAACCTCCTAAACTAAATATCTAGTTGCATGGCTTGCAGGTTCCAATTTTCACAAAACACCAAATGTGAGCATCATCTAGCCAAGATTTTTGCCAGTTCACAACAAATGCTGACTTTTCTACAGTGTCACATAACATGCCTTCCTTATACCACCACTCTATTCATGATTAGTGATGCAGTCGCTAAGAGATACAAACTTTCTCTCCAAGTCTCCTCTAGTATATCTGAGGCTTCTCCATGATGACCCTTAACATATATGTTTGGTTCTAAGATGCACCCCAAAAGTCTCTTGGTCTCTATTCACTAGTCAGTTCCAGGACATCTTCCATATTTCTAAGTATTTATTACTCCAGCACCAATTTGTATCAAAATCTGTGCTAGTTAGCTGTCCTAGTCAACTCAAAATAGCATAAACGGAATGGATTAAACAATGGGAGTTTATCTCTCATAGTTCTAGAGGCTAAAACTTTCCAGCCAATTCTTAGTGAGGAATCTCTTCCTAGCCTATAGATAATTTTCTTCCTGCCGTGTTTTCACATGACAGAAAGAAAAAGAGAGCAAGGTGTCTCATATTTCATCTTCTTCTTCTTCTTCTTCTTTTTTTAGTTTTATTTTAAAGAGAACATAACAAAACAGAACAGAAGAAAGCAGATCAGAACAAAACAATGCAATCAACACAGGACTTCATAACAAGTGAACAGGAAATCAACAATGGCTACCATAACGTCTCTTGTCCTCCTCGAAATAGTTGTCCATATATTCACACACAATGAATTCAAACAAAACACAGTAGTATAAAACCGACAAAAACAAAAGAACGAAAGTATTAGAGGCCTTCAAAACCCAACAACAAGAAAATCAACAATGGCTACTGTAATGTCTCTTGTTCTCTTCAAAATAACTATCCACACTTTCACACATATTGAAATCAAATAATACAGAGCAGACTAAGAACAATCAAAACAAAGGATATATAAGAACACTGACCTATGAGGAGGACTCCACCCTCATAATCTCATCAAAACCTAATTATCCTCAAAGGCCTCGTCCTCGGGAGTCTGGATTTCAACATATGAATTTGGGATGGGTAAAAGGGCACAAGTAAACCCATAGCACCCTATTTCACACAACAACAGCAACAAGAACAAAACAGTGTATTATAAACCTGCTAGCATTGCAAATCAGTAGGAAAGAACTGGATAAAGAATGGTGGGTCAAGCAGTGACCATACAGAAAAGAAATTAAATGAATTCCTACCTCATGACTTACACAGGTATGAAATCTAATGTAAAGGAGATTTACATACAGAAAATACTAATGTGGAAAACAGAGAGTGCGGGAAATTTCTTCTTAAATTTTAAGTCAGAATGATTATGCGGGGAAAGAAATCACTTTATCCTGCCTTGAATTTCTAACCAGTGGCTTCCCCATTTAAAAGAGACCAGATGATACCAGAGTGCAAGGAAAGCCAGGAATGCCAACCTTCAGTACCGCAGAAGGCAGGAGAAAGGATCAGAAGACTCACCTTGCCTCCTTATTATTATGAGTTGAACTGTGATTCTCCTTGTTCAGGTGCTGAAGTCTGAACCCCAAGTGCCCCCAAGATGTAGCATTATGTAAAAACAGGGCCATTGTAAATGTCAGTATATAAGATGGAGCCACTGTGGGATAGGTTGAGTCTCTAGTCCAACGTAAATGTCTCTATGCAGAAGGGAAATTTGGACCCAGCCACACATACTGGGGAAATGTCATGAGAAGACTGGAGTGATACTGTGCAGACTGCAGGACACCAAAGACTTTTAGCAAACTGTCAGAAATCAGAAGGGACGCATGGCTTCTCCTCACCGACTCCAGAGGGAACCAACTCGGCTGACACCTTGACTTAGGACTTCTGGCCTCTGGAACTGCAAGACAATGAATTCCTATCCTTTAAGCCACCTAATTTGTGGCACTTCGCTATGGTGTTCCTGTGATAATACCATACTTAATCATGACAGCATTTTATATAATGATAATAAATGAGAAACAGTTGACCTATATGTCCTTAAAAATGCAGGCGTGGAAGAGGAGAGCCAGGGCTTGACAGGATGCAATTTATACGATTTTGAAAATACACTTTAAATTAAAAATAATACAGAAGCATCATACTTTTGAAAATTTCACAAAACCTCATGGCCCTGTGGACCATGACTAGGCCTTGCCCCATGACTGGGGAAGACTCTCTGGTGTGGGGAAGGAGTCTTGAAGTTTGAAGCACAATGCTTCCTGTACGCTGTTCCTACAAACAGTGAATAAAATAACTATCCAATGAGATCATTTAAAACTTAATGACAGAAATAAGCCCAAATAGTTTCCTAATATAGATGAATTCAAATGGCTATGCTTTCATGTTAAAAAGGGCCATTACATTGGGTAAATAAATAAACTGAGGCAAAATGAAATGCCTACCAGCTCAGCCAACTAACTGGCTCATGCTAACCACATTCTAATTCCTAATTACACGAACAGCCTTACAGAGACAGAACTTACCGTATTTCAGTTATCTGGAGTATGTGGTCATTGCTCTCTAATTTTTAAGACCCTATTTTGTTAATTTCCCTATGAAAAGAGATGAAAAAAGTCTCAATGTTTGGTTCAGTTTTCTGTAATGCTAATGTGGTCCATGTTTGGTTTTCTCAATTCAAACCAAGCCTTTGGTTTCCTGGAAAATGTCAAGAGAGACTAAGCATCAGCAGAAGAAGACCGTTGATTTCTAAGGGACTGTGTTTTGGCCCTGACAGCAAAAGCTGGAACTCTTTGATCATGATTTTGCTTCCTTCCCAAGCATGCATGTCTCGTGCGCACACACTCCGTGAAGCTCAGAAACTGACCCTTGCCAGAAAACAGGTGTTTGCTTCCTATTATCAGGTATGGTTTTTCAGTTCTTTCTCATATCTTGTGTCTTTTCTTGTTCTTTTAAAAGTTATATGTATTTTTAAGAAATAGCATTTTCTTTTTATTTGATCATCTTGAGTCTGTGACACTGATCTACCTCGCAAATCAGCTAAATATTACTCGAATAGGGTAAAAGGGTAAGATTTTAAGGGTTAAAAGGAATAGCACTTCAAGAAAAAGAATCTTGAACCATACAAGTATATTACATGGCATAAAATTGTTCTTTTGGACAACCCTTTTAAAAATCACAATCATGCCAAAAAATTAGGATTGTCATTTGCACAGCAGTTAAACTTCTGAAATCAAGAATTACAGTGCTCTTCAGGAAAACTGTGTTGAGTACTCTATAGGCCAGCATGCCTTTCCTATAAAATATACGCAAAAGTTTAGCAAGGGTCATGATCCCGTGAAAGGCTTCTCCAGCACAGATCATAGTGCACCATCCCAAAGGCTTTGAGTTAGTAGTTGTGGTACGAGGATAGCAAATTTCTGATCACCAAGTGGTGATCATACTGCTTATCCAGGGTTCACCACTTTGGAAACGGCTCTTAAGGGTCTTCGGTTGAGTTCATGCTACTAGGGTGATATTTGGATTGGAGGCAAGATATTACACATCCAAAAGATAGACCAGGTGGATATGAGGAAGGGGAAAGGTAATTAGTTACTTTCAAGATGTGTGGACATCATGAATTATTGTGAAAGTTCTCTTGAAAGTAAAAATGCAAAAATAAATGAAACTAGTATGAAATACAGAAAGAGACTCTGTTAAAAGGAATATCAGGAATTCGCTTAGAGAGTTTGTTGTGGTTCCAGAATTTTTCCTTTGTCTTCTGAGTATTTACCAAAAACATCACATAACACAACATTACATCACCTTTCCAATTTGAGGTCCAGCCTCTTCCTCCAATGATACAGCGGTCCAACTGTTCCTTCAGACTCTTGTTTGCTCCTTCATTTATTGATAAAGGATTTGTAGACTCTTTTGTCATTCAACTCTATGATGATGGGCACTCTGTCCTGAATATAAAGTTACTCTCCATTTTCTCATGGGTAATGATAAAGAGACAGATTAATCAAACAATCTTGCAAGCAAATCTATTCAACCTGGTATCCATGAGTCATGCATCCTGTTTTTACGTTTCAGATAGATTTAGCTGTTCTCACATCCTCTTCCTAGCTTGAGGCATCACTTCTGGTCCTTATGTCACTCCAATACCTACTCTTTTTTTGTCTCCAAAGAGAATCAAATATGAGCTCTTATTTAAACTTGAACTTTATGGTGTTCTGCTTTGACCACATCTTCATGGTCATGAAGATCATTCTCACTATGGATACCAGGCTTGTCCTGAAAGTGACCAGTGACTCAGCTCCAGAAATTAAATTGTCTTGTCAAGGACAAAAAGAGACCAAACTTACAGTTGACTGAGTTTGACTGTGTATGATCACAAAAAACAGAGAAGAAGGAAGGAAAGAAAGAAAGAAGGAAGGAAGGACGCATGGAAGGAAGGAAGGAAAGGAAGAAAGAAAGAAAGAAAGAAAGAAAGAAAGAAAGAAAGAAAGAAAGAAAGAAAGAAAGGAAAGGAAAGGAAAGGAAAGGAAAGGAAAGGAATAAAGAAAAGACAAAGCAAAAAAGAGAGAAAGTGAGGGGGGAAAAGAATAGTACAGGGAGTGGAAAACCATATTTTTATGAACTATTTTAGGAATGAAAATTTCTAAATAACTTTTTAGGAGTGAAAGCTAAATTGAGTGCTGTTTTTAAGGCTTTAGGGAATACTGCTTCTAACCAACTGGTTTTTGTTTGGTTTCATTTAAATTTTTAGTATGAGAGATTACCTTTCCTCTATCTTATTATCATACTAATTATCTAGATTCTTAATTTTTTCCTAATTCTCTCAAATAGATAATTTCTAGGTGACCTCTCTCTTTTTCTTCTCTTCTCTCATCTCCCTCTCCTTCTTTTGTCCTGCTCCCTCCTCCTCTTCCTTCCCTCTCTCTCTTTCTCTCTCTCTCTCCCTCCTTGTCTTTTCCTTTTGTATTAACTACTACAACACCCAAAACCAAATATTGATAAAATGTCTGAAACCATTTTGGTACTGAACTTAATCTTATCCATTGATTTTCTTTCCCTCATACTCTTTTATATTTTGTATGTGGTATAGTATATACAACTAATAAGCAATCTCAAATTCTTTGGGCAGAAGAGTACTTTACAATCAATTAACTATAAAAGACAAAGTCCAAATTGCACAAAAATTTGTCTCTAAGCAAAGTTAGCATGAACTGTTGAGCGAGAATGTATGGGTTCAAATCCTATGCTTAAGAGCTATGTGATCGTATGTAAAGCATTTGTGGTTTCTGGGTGGCCATCTCCCCATCTGTGAAATGGAGGTAGATAATAGTGTTTCCCATAAGGCCATCCCCAGAATTAAATTCTTAACTGAATGTAAGTTAGAACTCTGTCTAGCACATAGGATGTACTATATAAACACCGCCTGTTATTAACATTATTAATGTTGAAAGTCCTATGCCAGACTGTTTAGTACAAGACTGAGGCTTAGAAATAATGGCCATGGAATCACATTGTTTGGGAAGAACAAAAAATTGATTAAGAATAGCAATTATCTGTTATTTAAAGAAGATTTAGACTTTATGTAGCATCGCCCTGTGTATCGGAAAAAAGAATGTGAGGTTCTGAAAGGTTAGGAGAATTATCTGGATCACCTGCCCCTAGGTAGCGGGGCACGCGAGTGAGTGTCCCCAGGCAGACAGGCAACAGACTAGCTGTAGTAAGAATCAAGATTCTACTGGGCTGGAAAGAGTGCTGGGGTTCCACACCTGACCTTGTCCTCAAGCCCAGGGACCCTGAGTGAGTCTCTCTTTCTCTAGGTCTCCATCTGGGGGAAAAACAAACATGAAGCCATTTTTCAACTCCTTTCTTAGTTCTCATAATTTGTAATTCTAGTCATGACTGTTCTCTTTGGGCACATGCCTGGAAGTAAACGAGAAACATTTGCAAAGTGGTGGTAACAGAACCCAATAAAGTCAGAACAGTAGATTTAATGTTTCCTACATTGACTTTGACCCTCTTCTGTATTCTTGCCCAATCTTCCAAAGCAGAAATCCCTTTGAAGTCATTCTGACTCTGTTGATTAAGAAATAAGTTGTTCAATCCCCTAGACTTTGATCCCTGACAACCGAAGACTATCTCAAATACATAAAACCTCTTCCATAGTCACCAACTATGCTTGAAGGCAACCAGCAAAACATAACATCCTACCAGCAAGCCACTGCTGCTTACTGAAACTAGTGGTGAACTGCAGGATGGTGATCCAAGGTCACAGTCATCACCGATCTAAAGCCAAGTCATTCATGCACTTAGAAGATATTTATGGGTCCCTTCTAAGTGGCAAACATTGTGGTAGGTGCTTAGGAAGCTTACAATTCCTTTCTCATGAAGTAATTTTTTCATAGTCCTGCCAGTAAAAGCACAACTATAACTATGATAAATGCGTGGAAGAAAACGCTCCTAGTCTTTACGAGAGCAGGGTATAGTGTGTGATTTTTGATGACTTCTACAAAGGCTGAAGAAGTATCTAATAGGGTTTGAGCTTAAGACTAACACTACGGGAGTTGGCACTGCTCCAAGCAGAAAGAACATGTGCAGAAGCCATTGGTGTGAGGATGAAAAACTAGCTCCAGGATGACTGGCTATTGAGGCACAGAGAATGACTTGGATTTTAGCTCAAACTAATTGTGGGTTTAAAGGTAACCCTAAGAAGCAGGTTTCTTGGTCATCTTGAGATTCAAGTGCCCCGTATTGCTTTTCCTCCATTTTATACATGTATCAGTCAGCTCTTGCTAGAGAAACAGATCTAATACGAGATACATAAATATATAAGAATTTACAATATTGGCTTAAAGAAGCCATCCAGAGCCAGGTGTGCAAAAGTGAAAAAGTGCTCTCTGTGTGCTGGGGATCTGAAAAAACCAGCTGAAGTTATGCAGCTCACTGTAGTGTTCTGTGTGAAGCTGCAAAGGGAGTCTGAAGAGGCTGTGATGGAAAGCTGAAGGGTCTGCACTGGAAGCCAGGAGACAAGGTCCAAAATGAAAAGGAAGACTGGAGCTCCCCTGGAGAAACAGAAGCCAGTCTTCCTCCTTTGTTTCCCTTTTACTCCATTCAGGTGGCAAGCCTATTGGATGCTGTCACTCACACCCAGTAAATCTCAGCAGATCTTCAGTAAATCCCTTCAGCCACACCCAGAACTGCTGGTTCAGTTTAGTTGGGTGCTTCTTACTCAAATTGATGTGGTCAGTCAACTATCACAGTCCCCCACCTAAATAACAGCATGGTCTCCTTTCCAACCCTTTTACTTGGAAATATATGAAATGGTGGCCAGTGAGTTTAACCAAAGGCTGTCCATAATGGCTTTTTCCAAGTGCTCTTCCATTTCCTACTTAAAAACTATGTTGATGATACAGTTACTATCATCTTTAACCTAGGGTAACATAATCATATGGATATGCATTTCCACAAATTGCTTTCTTCCAGATGGCATATTCTCCATCAGCAATGACTATGTATATTACCTGCTGTTAGTGAATATCTCACCCCATATTGTGTCTTCTGGGAAGAATTTTCACCAAGTTAGTTCTCTCTCTCTCTCTGTGTCTCCCTCTGCCTCTCTCTCCCTCTCTCTCTCTCTACAAAAATTCAAGAGCAATCAAAAGCAGTAAAAAGAATTCATAAATTAAACAGTTACTGTTATATACTGTATATAATTTCCATAATTATCAATTGCATATTGAAAAGAATTACATATTCCTCAGCAAATGGGGAATTTTTTCAAGAAAACAATACTCCCTAATCACACCACCATGAGAAGGCCACTCTTGATATGATGATGTACTGGAACTACTTCCTTCCTTTCTGTTATAAACAAGTTTCCTTAAGTTATAATGAAGTTACAGAAGAAAATGCTGCAAATCAAAACCAGAGTTGTAGCTGGGCGTCGTGGTGCATGCCTTTAATCCCAGCACTCTGGAGGCCAAGGTAGGCGGAGCGTTGTGAGTTCGAGGCCAGCTTGGAGTACAACGTGAGCGCAAGGCCGGTCTGAGCTACGTAGTGCGACCCTGCCTCAAAAAACTAGGGCCAGAAGTTTGGCTCAGTGGCTTAAGCACCTGCCTGGCAGACGTGAGGTTGTGAGTTTGATCTCCGGTGCCACAAAAAAAAAAAACAAAAAACAAAAAAAAAAAAAAAAAAAAAAAAAAAAAAAAAAAAAAAACCAGAGTTGTAATATTTATCCCTGGAATAATAATAATCTGATTGTAAATTGTAGCATCTTTTCTTAAAGTTGGAAAACCAAAGACGAAATCATGACAAGGAAATAATACTGCAGAACAGAGATGTGTTCTTCTATGATTTGCACACAGTTACAAATCACAGACAGATATAATAGGTCTTGAAAATGGTAGAGTTTTAAAAACTGAACAATAACGTGTCACAATAAACCACATTTTAAGGAACTTATGAAGAATAGCATTTTGTCATTCAAGGATCATTGGAATTAATGCCACATTTAATTAAATGTCAGTTCATGAAACAACACATTTATAAGAATGAAAAGGTCTGGAAAACAATCAAAGGTCCAGTTGTTCAAATCCAACTATATTGAACACAGTTTTAGTACTTGTCGTTTTGTATGATCTAATTATTTGAACAGGGAACTAGACAAGGATTCATTAACTCACTCTCCCCTCTGGTTATTGTTTCCCAATGGATTCTGCAATTTTATTATTGAATAGACTAGATGAGAAAATGAAATTTTAAAGAAAACGACAAAGAATAGTACATATTAGACACCCACATTCTAAAATGTTGTGATAATCTCTGTTGCATCACAAAAGTGTCCTTCTTTTCTCTTTTTATTTATTTATTTATTTTTTCTTCTTTATTTTTTCTTGTGTGTGTGTGTGTGTGTGTGTGTGTGTGTGTGTGTGTGTTGGGGTGTGTGCATGTTGGGATGCATGTGTGTGTGTTAGGGTGTGTGTGTGTTAGGGTGTGTGTGTGTTAGGGTGTGTGTGTGTCGGGGTGTGTATGTGTTGGGGTGTGTGTGTGTTACTGAGGATAATACTCCATATCTTTGCACTGAGCTACACCCCTAGTCTTTTTTATTTCTTCTTCTGAGACGGGGTCTTGCTAAATTGCCCAGACTGGGCTTGAACTTTTGGTCTTCCTTCCTCAGTCTCTCAGATAGCT